>CAJNOQ010000364.1:0-53456 GCA_905250885.1 Didymodactylos carnosus | reverse complement strand
TGGTTGAATCAGTTCTAGTGTAATAATCATCAATGCAGCTAATGAAACGAATACCATCCGTACAGCATCAGCATTTAGTAGTCCATCACTTGGAACAGCAAAAGGGACCATAATAGAACTACGAGTTGTCGAATGTGGTTCATCTTTAATTTTAGTACAAACAAAATAAAAACAAAATGCGGTATATGACGATATCAAACCGCACAGAAAAAGTGTGGGACTAATAACAAAATAGATCGGAAAATAATTGAGGCAAAATCCGGTTAGTATTAATGATAGTCCTGTGCAAAATCCTCCAACATGAAAAGACAATGAATCAATAGCACGAAATCGACTTAACGTATATTGTCGACCATTTTCGTATCCATGTGAATTTGTAACATTGAGTGCAACGCATGTTAACAGTGAAAAAACAACAGTAGTCAGATAATATTTTAATAAATATGTATTACGTAACAATATTTGACGACTAAAGGTATAGGGATAATAAAGTTTACTTTTTTCAATAATAAAACCACAAATAAAATTGATAACTAAATTTAACATGAATTGATTATTTGAACGTGCCATAATTATTAGTTAGAAATAAATTATAGTTAGTCTCATTTATCTGTTTTACCTGTTGTCATTCCTATATGACAAGTAAAATTGTACAACGTCAAAAACATTTCATCCATGACCATTTTACTCTGATTTGTCAATGCAACAGCGTATGAAGTGCAAAAGAGAGCAAAAATTAGAAGATAGTGTTTGAACCTTAAAAGAACCACGTGTGATTATTAGAGCTTAATAAATACAGCTAAAAAAACAGAATATAAATGCATAAATGCCAAATAAACCACACGAAAAGTCACAGCAAAAATATTTATTTTTTGTAATGGCACATTTTTCCCATTAAGTTCAACAGCTTTACTGTAATTTCGGTGAAAAATGTTATATACTTTGCTTTTTATTGTAAACTTTTTTTGTCACAGTTTTCTATCATATTTTTCTCGTTCTAATCGACAAACTTCGCTCGCCTATTATAAATGGAAATTTTTTCTTCATAATTGATAATACATTCTTTCTGTTGAATATGATGCTTCTGAGTTCGGTAAATTAGTTACTAAAAACACAAAGATGCTCATTTTTTATTTATTTTAACGGATGTGCGTGTAAGACAATATGATATTGTAAATAATTTTTTCCAGATGTTTTGTAAATGACTTTTCGCTTTAAAGAGTCTATGAAAATTAGAGCAAAAGATGAAAATTACTTTTTATTTTATAACGACCGAATTAGTAATTTATTATTCTCCTACCTTTTTTTTTTCACCGTAAATTTACTTAAATCAAAATTACCTTACTTTTTTCTTTATATTGGGTTTTGTATAAATTTCCTTATTTTTATAAATTGCACTGAAAAACTACGAGAAAACTGTCTTATTGTTGCTTTTATTAACATTTTTTCTTTTTTACCGTTGTTTCACAATATTGAAGAACTGAACCAATATTTTACATTACCTACGAAGAGGTACAAGGCTAAAATAGCCTATGGCATAACTACATGAATTGTGCGGAGAAAATAAAGTAAAGATTTAGAAAATTAGGCTATGAAGAGCATAAGATAGTATAGTTGAACCAAAAACCATAGCTCTAACTCAGATGTAATAATATTGATTCAAGTTATTATAATCTTGAAATTATGTTGCAGAACCAAAACAGAAGCGAATCACCGCATGGGTCTTCTCTTTAATTCTGCTTCTCAAAAGTTTTCTACCAACAGAGGGTAGAGTATGACTGTTCTTTCGACGAACAATGGTCATTTATTACAGGTGCCTAGATAAGAATAGTATTTCAAAGTGTTCATTCGGAATTTCACATTCGATCGCGAACATATGTCTTACTACGGCTTTACCGTTTTATGTCACGATAAAAATGTGACATGTAAAATGCAACGCTGCATATAACGGTAAAAGTTTTTACCAGATTGAATACAATGATACTATTCGGTAAAACGTACGATTACCTAGTAGTATCAATTTAAATTAATGGAAGGTGACGTCAGAGGAAACTTTTCCAGTGACCTTTTATGTTTTTTTTTGCTACTTTCTTACAATGTAGTAACAAGTTCTTTTATTTAGTTTTTGGTAATACTTATCCTACAATAAATATTTTAGTGTGACAATAATTAGTTTTTTTTATTATAGATACTTTTACAGAACTTTGTATTTATCAGAGTACGGCACTGATACATGTCAGTAAGGGTCGATAAATATTCTTTTATCGGATATATATAATAAGTTTTTCTAACAAGGAAAAAAGGACTTCATACTGTGGATATTTTCCCATAGAGCAGGTGGACATGTTTTTTTAGTTAAAAAATAATTATTTTCACACAATATTGCTTAATTATGTCTCAAATGTTAATATAATTAAAAAAAGCCAAGGTTGAAAAATATTTGTTTTGATGAAAAGTCGCTGAGAGGGATACGTGTCCTAAACTTTTGTCAAAAATGTTTTTATTTGTAAAAAGCTAACAAATTATACGCCATTTGACGCAGTTTCATGTGCTGATTCCAAGTATTCCATTAGTTTTCAATAAAAGTGTTTTTGAGTCGAGAAAAATAGGTTTCACTCCAGTAATCTAAGATTTTTTGGAAAAATCATATCAAAGTCTAGTAGTAAAAACGCATTCATAATGAATGCAGGACATGATCACGCATATTTTGGTATACTTTTGAATCAAACTCGATGTGCGCTAACTTGCGCGACCTCATTACATTCTAAGCACCTATACGGAACGAGAATTAGTTCGAGAATTAATCTTTTTTCTCCTAGATCCTAGGACAAAAGTAAAATTTTTTTTCATTGATAGATAGCTGTGTAGATTCGCAATACTGGTACTGTTTACAAATATAATTCGCCTTAATGAAATAAAAAAATGTTTTTTCTCCTAGGTCGCTAATATTTAGACTATTTCTTGCTCACATATTTTTCCTAAAACTGAGCACTTGGAACAAAAATGTTTACACCATTAGATAGCCCGTACTTCGATCGAAGTATATGTGACACTATCTGAATCTTGAAAAAATTCACTTTAAATTTTCCACTAAATGTATGCCTGGATGCCCACTATGCGTTATTGCTTGTAATACCAAAGAACCTATAATATATGCCCCTGATTGCATATTTAGACGTCAGAAGTCATTGATATTATAGAAAAAAATCTTGATCATAAATAGATAATTAATGATGACGAGAGTCGATTTTTATTTGGATTGTCTTCCATTTATTTAGTTTATTATTATTTATTTGTTAGACAACATTTATGAGTTGTTCTCTCTCTATTTTTTTTCTAGTTCTATTCAATAAAACTCCGAAAAATAGCGATTTTCTTTTCTTTTTTAAACATATTCCGTTATGATAACGTTGTAAAGAAGAATTTATACGCTTTTCTCATTCTGTTCCGTTTCTTTCCGTTCACTATGTATAGAGCCGTGATCATAGAAATAAATGAAATGTAGAATTCAAAATATTCCTGGGAATAAATAAAATTTTTCCCCAAAGAGTGTAAGCTTCTAAGGAATGATAATGATAAAGTGTACCTCCTCATGTTAAAGAAAAAAATTATATGTTCATCATAGTTTCTTTTCCTGTTTTAATAGTTGGAAAAAATTGTGTATCTTGAGCTAATCGGGACTTTAAACAGAAAACTAATGCTGAAATATTAGTCGTTCGATCAGAAAACATGAAAATATTTTTTCTTTTTCGCTAATAAACGTAAAGAGAAAAAAAAAATTAAAATAGATTTTTTCTCGCTGCCACTTCCCATTTTAATTAATTTAAAATATTACACGTTCATCGTGTTCATGGCACGTTTGTTACTTTTAATTTTCTCGATTTACTACTAAATATTCTACGTCTATTTCAACAGCAACAGTCTTTACCTTCATCAAAGCTGTTGAGAAACAAAACATAACGGACGTATAGATTGAAATGAGTTTTCTATACTCAGGCTTAGATGTCGAATCTGAAAACAATAGGTATGGAAGTTAAAAAGAATGATAAAACTAATACATTTACATAACAAAAATAAAGAAATATTAAAAGTCAAAAAACAAAATAAAATATTAATTTTCATCGGGTTTTCGTATTACTCTATTATTGAATGGTTGTATCATTAAATAATGTTGAGCGATTGCCTTTAATACACATACTTGTTCACCATTTAATGATTGAATATTGATTGTTATTTCTTGCTCAGATTTTGATGGTTATTGTGCATGTACGTTATTACTAAGAACAGAGTATAAGTTTTCGAATTCGTTTATGAGAAAAGTTGCTTGCTTGTGTTTTGAGCTTGGATCTAATGCAGTAAAATCAACTTTATAACAAGTGAATATAGTATCGAACACTTTTTGTAGATTATTTAACAGCGTTGATTTTTGAATGGCTCCTTCGATAATCTTTGACATGATTTTTTAGTTGCCATATTTCTGATTTATCCATAGTCTCACGTAGATACTCATGAATATCTTCATACATACCACATGTATGCAGTACACCTAGTAGATACGATTGGCCGTGAAATATTTTTCCTCTTTCTACATCAAAGGCTTTTTATATAAATCTTCCTTTCTTTCTTTTTCCACTAAGGCGCTTTCAGAAATATTACAAAAATCTTTTACAATTTCTCTTGTTTCTCCATCAGATTGTGAATGAGTGATATGGTCCGAGATAATACGTTGTCTATCGACGTTTGTTGATAATCCCGGGTTTTATTAAACGAATAAAATATTAATATTATTACGATTAATGGACAATAATTTCAAAATAAAAACATAATAACAGCAGCGTTGTTTAACTTCGTTAAAGTATTTTACTACATAAAATACTTTAATGGAATTAAAAAACGCTGTTGTTATCGTGTTTTTTATTTTGAAATTATTGCCCATTAATCTCTGAGGGATATTCTAATCAAGAGTTAATGGAGCTTTGCTGGAAGCCCTAACACATGCATCAGATACTAGCGCCACCATATCTCGAAAGCAACTGTCACCTTAACACCATTCCGTAGCTGCAAGATTTCTCGGTAACGAAACTCAGGGTAACGAGAGCTCGGAAAGGTCTCAAATTGAAGCTGATACATGTGGCTAGAGGCTAACAGAGCCCAATTTTTGATGTTCGATCTAGATTTCTGGTTAGAAAAGTATCTTTATGCTAGTTAATGAAACTTTTCGAATTTTGGACTTTGACGCTGACCATAAATTCAAAACGTAAAATATCAAAAATCCGGCTCTGTTAGCCTCTAGCCAGATGTGTTTTCATCGACTTAAGATCACCCCGAGCTCGCCATAATCTTTCGTTACTGAGAAATCTTTCAACTACGAACAGTCCCATTTTGATTGTTATTGTGGCGATATCTCACAAACCGTGCCAGATGGAGCCAAACAAAAAATCTCCTCACCATACTCTGACAAGATCAGCATCTCCTAAAAGTCTGGTCACGATCGGGCTTATACTTTCAGAGATAGATTTCTGACGGGAAGGAGGCCTTAACAACACAGTGACCTACAAAAAAAGATGAAGCATTAGTGGTTCACCCAAACTCATGTTATGAACTTATGTGATAAATAGACAATACCAGAAAATCTGAAAAAAGAAGCCAAACATCATCCAATAAAACCTAACTTATAAAACTTTATTGAGTAAAACGTTTTTACTAAAAACAACCCTTTTTCACGCTTTAGGTCAATGCTGTCAATTAGATTTTATTCAGCTCATGACGCAATGATATTCAGATTAAGAGATACAATATACTAATATAAGCAAAGACCGAGTAAATAAAAATGTTAAACATACGGATAACTATCCATGATAGGTCAGCTGTGTCAGCCAATTGAAATAGAGATAGTCGCTTGTGTTTTCAGTAGTGGCAGAACAATGCATTAATATAAGACAGGTTGATATCTTTTAATTCGCCTATGAGTTTAATCGATAAGGTAATGTTTGAAGAGCACATTCAAGCTTGAACTTCCTGAGAAAAGCGCTCGCTTTGAATTGTAATGTTGATATCGGTTCGTTAGGAAAGTTAATCTGGTATGACGTCTTGCAGTTGAGCTGTTCTGACTATACCGCTATACTATATGTCAAGACCGAACTGATATTAGCTATAGCTCTCTAACAACAGACTTTAATGCTGCCCAGTACTCATTTTGTACTGTGTAAAATGTTAAAGTTATATATTTTATATTGTTTAATTTTTACAATTGAGATTGTCTTCGTCGATATAGAAGAGAGAAATCGGATGAGAATAGTAATTTATCAAAAAGAAAGAGGAGTTTCAGTTTAAATTGTTACTCTTCTTTTTCTTACAGTCGTACGTGCTATCTACTTGCGGGTGTAAACATGAAAACAAATCAGTGTCATGCAATGGGCACAGCCCAACTTGATTACTGTTTCCTCTATAATAAAGTTTAAACCAAATATTATATAAGAAAAGAAAATCTTCAGGTAATGCGAGAGAGAATTTTACTCAAAAATTTTCTCTTATTGTATTACGATAAAGTTCTTCCATATTTCGTATAATGTGATCTGTGTATTAGAGATGAAATCTGTACCAGGATTCCCGATAGAATTAAGAATAGAATGAGAAAACGAATTATATCATATCATACAAGGCAGAGCAATGATCTGAAATCTAAAAAATACATAGAAGAAAATCCGACACTGAACTTCTGAAGAGAAGTACCTAAAGCATGACTCAATGTTCTCAGTTCATGTCAGACAGCAAGAGGAATGAATGTATCTGACATATTCATAACTTCATCCTAGTTCGTGTAAAACAAAAACGCCAGGACAGCGAACAACAGAAGAAGGACACATTCAAAGTGCAACTATTAATGAGAGTCCTCTCATTCAGATTTGGTTCAAAGTTTGTCATATTATAGAGAACACTTCAAAATATATATGAAAAGAGTTTGGGGGTTTAGGAACCTGTAGTTCTCTAGAAAATTTTTTTAATTTTTATCGGCCTGAAAAGTCGATTTTTAAATCCCAAAACACTGCTTTAGTAGTCGAATTTTTCGTAAATTTTGATTCAAAAATCGAGTTTCCAAAATCTCCTTCGCTCATCTGATGTATAATTTGATTTTGAACAACATTTGTAACGAAACTTTTGTTCTAAAATGCTTCTCTGAAGCGAAATCGTGCTGAAGGTTTTCAGAAATACTTTTTGCTCCAAAAGTGAATCGGCCAGGTCAAATTCAAACATCTCAGTCAAACTGCATCAGAAAACAATGAAAATATTTTCCAGGGTACATCTCGATGTGCCCAAGCGATTAGCGGAAGAATTGGCGTTTCATCTCCAAAAACAAAAATTCTATACAAATTTTAGATTCAAAAATAACAAATTTCTATAGAAGATGGACAAAAAACCACTAAGTAACTTCAAAAGTTTTTTCTGAAAAAACTTGCACTGCGGAAAATGAAAAAAGTTTTAATTCCTAGTTTTCAAAGTGTGCTCTAGAAACTAAACGAAAAATCTGAATGTCAGGACCCCCCTTAAAAACTAAATGGAACGATATTAAAAGAAAGTTATAACATTTACAGACGTAAGTGTAGAGAACGACCAATATGATGCAATTTTGAAAATGACATATATCAGAAAAACCGGAAGACGTGAGAAAAACATTTTAAAAAGAATTATCAACAAATACAAAAGAATAGCAAGAAGAAAAGTGAGATTTGGAGAGATCATCTTTGTTCACATTTATTGAAATAGATTGGATCACTGAAGTATAAACTTTAATACAGAGAAATGAGAAAAACAGCTTTTACATATAGTTTCAAAATTTATGAGGATCGAAAAGTGAAGTAGAAATCGAGAGATTTTCACGATGATATAGAGTAAGAACAATTTCTTGCTATTTACACTCAGTACGATTAGCACGTGTCTGACGACGTTTTATAAATACGTGGGTTACGGATGAAGATTAAATATGCAATGTATTCGGATATCCAAGGATTTTTCAGGAGACAATTTTGAAAAGAACGTAAAACAAATTTTTCGTTACGCAAGTTAATGACGTTTTCGAAAAGGTACTGGCACTTCCTAGTACCAGTTTGCATCCTTATCTAACAAGTGTCGGTATACTTCTGCCAACAAGAGCTCGCTTGTTCAAATTAGCACTGCATTGAAATTTATTTAGGTAGCAACAGTTTACTATTAGAGTTACTTTTACTTATCGTCATATTAATCATAACACAACATTGATAGTTAAGTGCCATGGTCATTATATAAGCATGCGGCATTGTCTCAGCACTTATATTATAAGACAAAAAAGATGAAGTCAACAAGGATGTTTGTTTGATGAGTTTTTGAGAGTACACCACGTTTTCTGCTATGTCGATTTCGATACACACGAATATTTTTTCCTTGAAATACCTATGACTACATAGAGCTATACATGATGAACGGAAAGAAACGAAAAAGAATGAGAAAAGCGTATGAATTCTTCTTTACAACGCTATCATAACGGAATATGTTTAAGAAAGAAAAGCAAATCGCTATTTTTCGTAGTTCTAATATATATTTCTCTTTCTCACACACACGCACAAACATATTTTTTTATATTATTTGTCTTTCTGTGAGCATAATATGTTTGAATTCCTCAATACTTATAGTCTCTAAGTATATTTTTTTCAAATACGATGTTCCTCTTTCTTCTTCTATTTTGAACAAAAATTATTTTTCTACTGTAATTTACCGACTCCAAAGTATACGATCTTGACACATTTGAATACGATACAACAGGACATTGCTTATTAATAGTGTATGCTATGCTAGGTTTGTTAGTACTTTGATGAGAGATCTTTTTCATTCATGCTTTTTTTTTTTCTTGCTTCTTCTTCTTCGTTTCCATTCTTATCCGACAACTAATAATAATAATATGACATTTTTTTTAAATTACTCCATTTAAAAGAGAAGAAGAAAGGGAAAAGCCATTTTTGTTTTTGTTCTTACGTTGATGTTCAACGTCTTTTCTTTTTCTTTTCTTCTTTTTTTACCTTAATCTGTTTTTTTCACTAAATACAAATTCTGTCTTTACTTTCAACATGATTATTAGATATATATTTTGATTTATTGCTGAACATTAATAATATCTTCTCGTTTCCTTTTTTCCTCCAAGTTTTTTTCTCTTTTTCTCTGTATTAATATACTCAGTCATCCATGGAACATAAGCTTATCCGTCCTCCTTCACCGGATTTTTCAACACTAACAAATAATGAACTTGAACAATTAGAACAAGTACTACAAAAACAAGCCGAGATTGAATACGAACAAAATCAAAGTTTAGCAGGATTAAGAAAGACAATGATCCATTTGCAGCAGACAATTAGGAATGATAATCAACAACGTTTAATATTGGATAATACTACAGATATCTCTACAACAGCATCAACAACAAATTGTTGTTATATTTGTTTGGCAGTATCCAATCAAAATAGTCCATTGTCATCTTCACCTGTGATAGGTAATCGTGATCAATTACGTTACTGCCACGATTGTCACCGACCTGTTTGTCGACGCTGTGGCAATTATACGAGTCCCGACTTACTTTTTCAACCAAGTGATGAAAATCATTCAACATCAAAATGGCGTTGTCGTACATGTCTTGTGAAACGAGAAGTTATTAAGAAATCAGGTACTTGGAATATTGGTGAGGAAAGTTTCATACACTCACCAATAAGATTACTACATAAACTAGCCGTGTTTCGTACAGCATCACAATCGACTAATACTTCACCGACACAGTCATCACCAACGTCTACTATTCGATCATCGTCCATAATAGAACGAAAACCATTCATTTTAGAACCATCGAATTTTTTTTCTCGTCTATGGCGACGTGATACATCATCTTTAGCTACGCCAAATCATATCATCACTGAACATCTTCCTTTGTCTAGTCATGAATATGAATCGTCGTTTGATCATTTATCCGACATATGCGCAACATCTCCAATCGACACAAATACCTCATCCCCGCCCATACCTTCATCTCCGAACACTAAACGTATATCGTTAATAAGAGAAATACCTCGAACAACAGATGATTCAATGTTAGTTGATAATACGACTAGTCAAACGACAAAAAAATTAGAAACTCAGAATACATCTAGTACAATTACAGAGCCATCTTTCGAAGACTATTCACAATCTGATCAACCATATGATACCGTAAGTGAAATAAGATCCGAGAGTTTCGAGACAAACAACGGCGGTAATCCACGCGTGATGCAAACAGATGATGAAGATCATATGCCGTATGTAAGTTATAATGAAAGACAAAGTCGCCTGAATACTAATATTTATTTAAACGAACAATTTAACAATACAACTACAACAACAATTTTAACGATGCCATCAGCAAACAGTAATATAAATAATCATCACGGAAATGCAAGATATATAGTAGAACACGCCGATAGTCTAGCATCTCCGGAGGCCAACATTGACTTATCTATGGTAAGTGTTTAGCTAAGTACTCGAGACATAAATTTAATATCTCCTCATTGTTCTCTTCAGCACATAGTACCATTTCATTAAAGAAAAAATGAATTTATTTGGTGCACTTATAACTCATAATAGGCTATTGTATATATTTAAAAGAAAACGAATGGAAAAGTCTCTATTAAAAGATTGTGTGAAGGAAATATATCACAATACATGTATTTTCTTCTCATGTAATGTTGACACTGTTGAAATTATAAGAGAATTTCAATGACTACGTTCAATGACCAATTAGGATATACAGAACGAAAAGCTATATTTCTTTCTTTTCGCTAATTATCGCTTTGAAGAAATATTAGTTTCATTCTAGAGGAAAATTTCGCTTTGTTAACAACTTCAGTTCATTAACTTTATTTTTAATAAACAAATTTAAGAAGATTAATGATAGTTCCCTCAAGAGTTGAAAGGTAGAGAACGCTATATAGTAGTAAAAGTCGTGTTGTCAGCAATGAAAATTTTTTTCTTTATAATATCGAACATTTTATTCAGCATATCATAAAATTGGTTCTCATTCACAATGTTTTTGTTCATCAAATGCAAAGTTAAATAAATTCCATTGAGAATAGATCTTTTTATATTTTGTTGTTAAACAATAGTAGTGCATACAGATCCAATTAATAAATCATCAATCAAAGGTTTTCTCAATAGATAGATATTAAAGTAGAACGTAAAATATCTTTTATAATTCAAGATAGGTATTATCTTTTCCTTTCTCTTTTCTTTTTGTTGAAAAAGAACTCGAAAGATCTATATTTTTCTTATAATAGGTTGAAAAGAACTGATGTTCGTACAAAACTTGAGCAATTCTATTTTCTTTTTTATGCAATGTTAATTTGGTATCCCAATTCTTATCCTTTAATCAAGTCTTCTCATAAGTAAACACTTAATATTGAACGTCATTATTAGACCAAACCGATAGTAGACCCAAGTTATATTTCCGATGTATAGTGTTTGTGTTATGTGCGTTAAATATAAAATTATAATAGACAAAAGAGAATGATAAAAAAAAAATTGTTTTTTTCTTAGACCGTATAGAGCTATATATTTTTTTCTTTTCTTAAACAAAAAGATTGTCATATTTCCGATGTATATTAAAAGTTTGCTTCTTACGATAAAGCGTGTTTATGACAAATGAATTGAATCATAAAAACGCTAAATAAATTGACCTTGATGATAAACATCCTTTTTCTTATAAAGTTATCCAAACATTTAAACACCAAAGACACAAAAGGCATATTTTTGGTACAAAATATTTTTTTAAGAAAAGACACTTCTAATAGGAAAATATATTACTATTAACAACCAAAATTATTCCTTCACTACTACTCTATAATATTATTTCAAGTGTCAATCTTTGATACAACATACTACTGAACGAAGATTTTTCACTACCGTGTAGCTGTTTCCACTATAGATAGCATCGTCTATATTTGTACTACTTTTAAATCTTCGCTGTCTATTATCAGTTAGAATTATTTTTTGAGCATATTTTCTTCCTATTTTGCAAGTCAGCTGATTGTATGTTCAACGAATCAAATATAAGCACAAAAGAACAGTTATAGATTTTATGACTAACTTGTTAAATGGTATCCTAAAAATGCGAGTAATCTAGCAATTTTCAACGTTTAGTTATCAGACATTCTTCAATTAATTAAAAGTAAATCAATGTAAATTAGCTATGTCTGTTAAAATAGAAAAGAAATATGAACTTTGTATAGTCATTTCTGAAAGTATGCTTAAATGATGATCACATCAAATTGCGTTATTCAGTTATGTTGTTCGAAAACGATTATATGCCAATAGAGTAAATCATATTAAGTAGATTAATTATGCTAATATTTATTTCTTCAACTATTTTAGCAACGTTTTATGACTAGATGAATCAAAATTCAATCTTTTTGGATTAGATGGGAAAATAATGGTTTAGGATATGACAGAAAAAAAGTTTGATTCAAAATCTAAAGTATCAGTAGTAAACCGGTGACGTTAGCGTATTAGTATGGATGTGTTTCGCTCAAAGCGATTTTAGAAAATTAATTTTCCTTGATCATAGTGTAGTTCACCATTATTATCATGAAAAACTTGAAAAAAATTTCTTATTATTAGTGAAAGAATTAAGATTATAAAAAAAAACCAATATGACAATGATCCCAGACATACTGCAAAATCGGTTAAAGAATGACTGAAAAATGAAAAGATTAATACTCTTCCGTCATCTCCTAATTCTTCTGACATAAATTCTATTAAGTAAATGTAAGATTAACTTGAAAATTGAATATAAAAACATCAACCGAATAAAGATGAATTAAAACCAATTCTGCTCGATCAATGGAATAAAATCGATTTGAATATTACTCCAAAAATTGCTGATTCTGTTTCAAGGCGAGGACGAGAGAAGATATTCAATTCAATATTAAACCAATTACCAACCCTTTTTACCTTCAAAAAAGTTTTATTTTAACAGTAGTCGGATTCATCTAACGAAAGAGTTATAATATTTTGCTAATTTGTTAGTAAAACAGCTAAGACTATGAATGAATGTTAAGAATTAGCACAAGTACAGAAGAGATTGTGAACTAGTCAATGGTGCTTTGTCCGTCATCCGTTCATCACTACCGAGCACAGGGTAGTGACGAACGAATGATTTTGCCCACCACTGTATAATCTAGAAATAGGTCTAATTACAAAGACGTCTATATAGATGGTTAATATATCGAACGATGAACGGATATGGCAAACGTTGTTAATAGTCGAACTGCTTTAAAAAGGATTAAGATGGATCTGAAGAATGAAATTCAAATATAAAACCTCTATTTATTTACATAACTCAATCAGTGTTTCCGCTGAAGGAATATCCTAGCATTTGAAAACAATGTTTTGATTAAATATTCATTTCAGGCAATGGATTATTTTTCCGCATCGATGATTGCTTCTACGACTAATGAAAATGACGGTGATCATTTACAACGAAAAGCTAGCCGATCAGTATTTCGAAATTCCGAATCATGGGCAAGAAAAAGAGCTCTGATGAAGAGAGATCATGAATGGACAACGACAGTGGAAGGCAAAGAAGACACAAGTAATAATAATCCACTATCAACAAATAGTCTTACCTCTATATCAACATCGTACCCGTCGACTGTGTCTTCTGCTGGTTTAAAAAGAACAACAGGTGGTTCATTACCTCATCAAGGAAATCCTCAGGGTTCACCAAAACATAAACACGAAGAAAAACGACGATTACACAACCCACAATCGAATATCAGCGATGGTGCAAGAACAAACTCTTCGAGTATGAATACATCAACGTCAGGCGGAAAATGTGATAATTCTCCTTCAGAAAGTTTCGGTGGTGGTTTACACCGTCGACGCTCATCGAGACGTTTACCTCCCATACCGGGCCCCTCAAATAATAAAAGTAATACAAATAACCGACATACAACGAAGCAAACATCGTCATCGAGTGGGACAACTTCATCTGGCTTCAGTCCACTGAATGATGTTAATGCTCCGCAATTCAATGGTGAAGATGAAATGACGGATAAATTTGTAGCAGAACTAATACAATCATCGACAACAATCGATAAACATCCAGCAATCGGACCGAGAGAAAATTCATTAACTAATCGTTCAACTCGAAGTAAAAGTATTGATTCATCTGCTTCAGAAAAATCTCGTCTAGCACCAAAAGTGTTACTACAGCATACACAAAATGCAAAATCAATTGACGTATCAAATTTATCTCGTCAAAAATCATTTCTTACTGTTAATAGTGGATTATTACCGCAAAGATCAATCGATTATCCTTGTATTGTAAGGTAAGGTGACTTCTATTACTTTTATTCATGTTCATTCGTTCACTAAAAATAGTTGAATAATAAAATGCTGATTTTACTTCGTCATTTTAATAATTTTGTTCCTTTTATTTAGAAAACAACAAGATTTATCGGATATAGTTCGACGGCGAATGTTATATTCAAAAATATCCAAACAAGATACATTCTCTTCAAGTGTCGAACGTGAACATGTGCCAAAAACACCAAGAAAAATAATCATACGACAAGATAACAGCATAGAAATTTCATTAAGGTACGATAATTTCGTAAAACTAAAATTCTCTGACACATATGATGTAAAGATCTACTTATTCTTTGTTATTATTCAAGTAAACCACCAAAACTAAGACGTCACACATTGTCCGAAGATTACTACTATGGTAATGAACCCGAGTTTGCCACTATGATGAAAGATACAGCCAATTCTACCTTGTTACCAATACCAACATCTTGTTCAACTGGTGGTGACCGACGAAAAACGATAGAAACATGCGAAAATATATTTTTACAAGCCGAAGAAAGTTCAAAACTTCGCGCACGTACGCCACCTTCAAATCCGCATCGTGTCTTACTTCATCGAGATAAAAATGATGCATCGAAACGAACTAATGGCTTGGGTATGAGAATAGTGGGTGGTCAAGAATGTGAAGATTCTAGTTTAGGTAAATACAGCGCGGTGAGGAAAACTCATTGTTGTTGAGATATATCTACTGCAGTATTTTAGGATGTTTTGTTACAATGATATTGTATGGAGGACCTGCTGATGTACAAGGAAATATTGAAGTAGGCGATCAAATACTCGAATTTAATGGTCATTCATTAATTGATTCCACGTACGAAGAGGTTCGCACTTTGCAAGATCATTGTGGTGATATTGTTCAATTGGGTAAGTTAATTTTTATTGAAAAACTGTGAAATTTTCTCTAGTAGAACAATTTTGACAAATAATTTGTAGTTGTCCAACATAACAATGTTCGATTACAAATGAACGGACAAAATATGACATCATTAGAAATATCAAGACATTTTGAAACTGTTCCACGTTTGGGTCCATCATTAACACGAAAACGACGCAATTTGCCACCACTGCCACCGTCTCTATCATCAACATTTCCACAATCAAAGAGACAATTGTACGAAACAGTAGAAACACTTGAAGTACCTAATGTCAAAGAATTAAAACCAATTTTAATCAATAGAGGTCGTCTGTTAGGTATATACGCTCATTATATCATTTATAATCGAATTTAAATAAATTAAGATTTGTTTCACTTTTTTAGCACAAATTTGGCACGATGTTGAAGACTTAAAATTAGCATTAACAATTATTCAAGCAGGAAATTTACCATTAAGACCTAATGGTGATTCCCCTTATACCTATATCGCGGGTATGATATACTTTCTAAATTACTATTCTCTATTAAATTAAAATCATATAATTCATTAGGTAAAATGTTATTCGATGATCGTGGTTTTGATATGTTTGAAACAAAAGTAATTCATTCATGTAATCCTGTACGTATAGTTTACTACATGTTATAATAACATATAATCTCATATTTTGAATTCTAGGTATGGAATGAAACATTTGTATTCCATGAAGTTGAAAAGGTGGATGTATTAAATTTAGAAATATTTTTATGGGATAAAAAAAAACAAGATTATAATACTCACGAAGAAAATGATGAATTCATCGGTATGGTTCAATTACCGTTGTTAGAAGCTAACTTAGAAGATGAACCACGTTGGTACGAATTACGCGACAGACAAATACGAAAACCATCAACAACAAGTGTAACATTTAAATCGTCATCGAATGAAAGTCAAGATAGTCTAGTTAAAGTACCGACCCGTCGGATTATCGGCGGTGGTGATGGTGGAAGTGGGAATGAATTATTATTGCGTGCGTTAAATCGTACAACAATAAAAAAATCTCCAAAACATAATTTAATAAATGAATCTAATGATAGACGAAGTTCGTTAGGATCTCAGAATCAGGGTGTACGGTTACGTCACAAAAATAAAATGAATACAAATCTGCAAGATAGTAACCAAAAACATTTCCCTACTCCTACATTATCGCCTCATCTTTTTCCAGAATATAGTGCCGCTCGAAACACTGCACAACGTTCAAGTATTGGAGAAGGATTATTATCAACTCATGACTCAAAAACGTTAACAAATTCAACTAAACTAAAACGTCGTATATCTCAGGGTCTCACACGATTATTTGTACTTCGACGTTTTAGCGATACTAGTTTAACTAAATCGAATATGATCGTTGATAGTGAAGAAGATGACGTAGATCTAAATGCGACTACAGCTAGTCCTAATCAAGCTAGTTTTCGTCCAAATCGTCATCAATCAGAGTGTGCAACACAAATGTATCCAGTTACTTCAGTACAAATTTCATCCTCGCCACGCGTTAGTCTCATTCCAAATGACGAGTTAATGACATCAATGACGGTTACAAATCGTTCATCGATATGTCAACAACTTCTACCACAGCCATCATTACCACCACCTCTCTTACCTCCGTTTGGTTCATTACAAATGCAATTATTACCACCATATATGATGTCATCACGACATTCATCGATTTCTGGATCAAGAAAATCGTCAGCCGCCTCTTATTGTGATAGCGAAGATGATATTGATAGATATTTTAATCAAATGCCATTAGGAGATACGATTGAAGATAGTAGCAACATACATAGTCATCAACTCGGTATAGCTCAAGTAGCACCAAGAAATTATGAAAATATAATCAATGATGATCTGTATATGGGACAAATTCAATTGGGTTTGATGGTAACTAAAGGTTTACTTGAAATTGATGTTATAATGGCTAAAGGGCTAAAAAGAGTCACTGATGGTAACAATAATGGAAATAATGAATTAGAACCACCTGATACTTATGTCAAAACGTAAGTCAAAGATAGATATTTTTAAAAAGTTAATCAACATAAGAATTGTGATAACTAACGCTCTTACAAGGAGATATTCTACATATAAACATTTGCGCTCTTTTTCAGCTATCTTCGAACGGGTACACGACGCGTGCAGAAACGTAAAACGACAGTTGTTAAATATAATTTTAATCCACAATATCGTACTAAATTAAATTATAATGCATGTAATGTGATGGGTAAGAGAATTTATATACTGAATGTAGAGAATACTCTTGCTGTATGTAGTTATCGAAACTGATGGAGTTATAAATATGTATTTAGTTTTATCAAATTTAACAAATAAAAGACGATCATTTGAATTGTAGGTCGTCGTATTCAAGTAATGGTATGGCAACGTGCAAAAAAATTTGAAAAAAATCAATGTATTGGTGAAGCGTTTATTTCGTTAGATAATTTGAATTTAACTCAACATACAACAGCATGGTATAAATTGTTTCGTGAACATACTGTTGAAAGTGAATTTTATGATTCGAGCTGATATTTTTGTCCTCAATTTTTTTTCTCTTTTATAAAGTCAGATTTATCATTATTCTGTTCATACACCACTTTGTTTGATTATGTTGTTCATTCACCCATATAATACGAAAGGGAAACATTTTCTTCGTCTTCTATTCATTATAAATCTTCCTTCCGATCTACATTCGTTTTTCCATATATTCTCAAGTACTTTATAATCATCTATAGAGAATTCTGTATGCGTATATAATTTTAATTTGAATATCTGTTTCTTTTTTCTTGTCCTTCGTTTTTGTTATGTTTTTTCAGACAATTTGTCTTTGCTTGATTTAATAAAAATATAATAGAAGTTATATATATATTATATAATTGGTAAAAAAAACAAAAGTAAAAGTTAAAGAGAAATTGATAGTTCATTACATTTTCCAACTGATTTAGTTCATTCACGATGTGATATATTTCTCACTTCTTAAATAATATCATACAGAATCGTAGAAATAAAAAGTTGATGTAAGACGAAGGAAGAGATGATATGTATTTATCAAAGTCTGATTAACTATAAACATAATGGACTAACAACTTAAAGCACCTTAGGAAATAGAATAGGTAGAAAAACAGCAACGGTTGTTATCCATTTTAGACGAGAATCGTTTCTATTGAGGCATATTCATGCAAAAGAAATGATAGAAGATTTTATATTGCTAGTTAAGCACGATTTTCAACTAGTTTTAAAATTTAAAATATCTAATACTAATTAAAGTAGATTCATGAATATTCTATACTATCTCACAAATTCATCCTAGTAGCCACTAGATCCGACTGTTTAACATCCAATACAACTTCTCTCGTTGTCCTATAATTTCCCGTTATTACTGACAAAATTTTTCTCAAAAGCGAAATACAATATTGACAATTTCATTCTCTTTTAATATGAATAATAAATGTTTGTAATTAATATAGCTACAAAGAATGCAAAATTATAATCAAACAATTATATCAAAAATAAGCTCACATTATAACGAATACTATGTTCGATTGTTCATCGGACTTTGTGACAGAAGATGAAATCGATAATATTCCAAAAGAAAAAATATTTCTTCCAATTTATATTAATCCGCTAGACTGAATTGACTAGAGTAAATTGAGTGAACATACATAAAACATTTTATCGGAATGTTAATGAGATTCTACAATAAAAGCAAAAACAAAAAATTTTAAAGTATTAAATCTTCCGCATAAAACAATCAACTGTTTCTTACATTCTCTGAGAGGAATCTATTTTTTAATCAGACAGGTACGGCTTTGTTTTGAATCGGCTGTATTAACAGACTCTGATCAACATTCATTTCTAAGACGATACGTGTTAGTAAATCTTGTAATTGTTTGTCTATTGATTGTATGAGTGACTGTAATGACGAATAATCAGTACGATTCAAATCGTACAATGATCGAGCAAAATCAAGGACAGCATCCTCAAATGAAATTTCTCTACTAAACATTTTATTTTTAAATAAAAAAACAAAATTGTTTTACATACCTTTAAAAATACACACATTGGCTTAACTTTTGATGGTGGACCGAGAATACCCCACGCAAAAACTGGTGACATATCCTCAATCAATGATAAAAATGTCGTTAGAAAGCCATTATTGTACTAAAAATATACAATAAAAAAATTAAACAATATAATTCAGACACCTTTCTCTTTATCGTGAATTAAACTGTTAAAAATAATATTTTCACTATAAATAAGAGATGTTAATGAAAGTCTTACCTTTACTGTTGCTCGTCTAACACGTAATGCATATGAAACGGCTTTATTCAGTGCCTGTCAAGGATAGGCATCATTAGAAGAATCTTACTTTAATATAGATAAGTCATCATACTTGTTCACGAAAATTCTCCGAAAACCATCTATTTTGTAATATGGTTTTCATTGCCGATGGCGGTGAGTCGAGTATTTCAAAACCTTCGAGTAACATAAAATCTATACCTACATTATAAATAGTGGGTGACTTGATCTAAAAAAAATTAATAAAATTAGATTAATAAATGAAAATGTATATCCTACTCTACATACCCCCGCTGAAGACATTTCTTCCATAATCATTGATGTATTTGATGGATCAGCCATAAGAACATTCATTTGTTCAAATGCTTGTAGAAATCGAGTGGCATCCTATTAATATGTAAATCTTTTAGATTTATTCTAGCTGGAAATAATAATTTTTTTATACTTTTGATGATTTTTCTAAGAATTTTTCGCAAATTGCACGTGATACTAATTTAATATAATCTCGTTTTTCATCTCCACTAAGGACTTCCTGAGCAAAAGAGTTTATATACATATAGAACATTTATTTAGGAAATAAATTCATACATCGCATGCATTTCGAATACAAAATAATTTGGCTAGATAATCTGTATCTGACGAACAAGTCAGTAATTTTGTCCTAAGCAAATGATACTACGTTCATTGTTGAATTAATTTTCCAATAATCAAAAAAAAATTACAAACCGTAATTTTCTGTATGGTACTTGATTTTTTTCAGCTAAACGAAGACCATATGCATAATAAGATGGCATGGAATAATATGATGACAATGGATCGAATAAAATATCACTTGTTTCTAACCACTCAGCGTCCTAAACAAAAAAAATCTTGATTCATTACTTTGTACTGAAAGGTTACAACAAATATATAGAAAAGTTTATCATTTCGATTCAATAAAGTGGTAGACAATAAAAAGGATCTTTTGAAATTCAAACATAGAACAGTAGAGTAGAAATAAAAACATACATCTGCACAACTTTCAAAACTGTCCCTTGAACGTAGTGAGCATAAAGAACGTCTATCGTTGAATGTATTTAGATCATTTTGAACGTTTAATGCTGTTTGTTGTTGTTGTCGAATAGACTCTTGTCGAGTGAATGATGAAACGAAGGTTGTTGGCGATGAGAATAGCGGAGATGATGCTCGAGTATCAATCGTTGTAAACAATGAATCAGTGATATTCGATGGAATAGCAACTTTGGATAATAAAAACTGAAGTTTTTGTTTTAATTCAGAATGATTAGTTGTATCCACTGATGTTAATAATAAATTTGTATTGATTTCATTATTGGTTTGTAAGAGCAAATCTGGTTGACTTTGTATAGAGGGTATTATAGTGTCGATGTAGTTTAACGCACGATTCCAGTAATCAATGGCAACATTTAAATGTTCCAAACCATGCTTATATAACTGTTCGGGTGTGTGAATGATTTCTTTTGTTAAAGTATCATTCGCATTTTCCCATACTAAAAACGAAATATTATTCTGTTACTAATAAAGTCTAATCATCTGTCCTATTTGCTACTGACCATCTTGAGATTCAGATCTCTCATATGCTGAGTTTATTACATGATTTTGATAATGCAAATTACTCTTATTATTACAGCGAGAACGCGATCGACGATGACGATAGGCATACAAGGCGTAAACTAAACCTGAATGAGACTAGACAATGTTTATAATATCATCTTGTGATAATAAAACTTTCACTTACTAATAGCTGCTATAGTTGCAGTCGTTGATATAATTCCAATTTTTCTCATGTGATTTGTTACGAGCATATTGTAATTTTTTATGATAGTTCACCAATAAATATCAAAAAAAATTAAAACTTCCTAAAATAAATAAATACATAGTATAATTTAAATTAATGTGCATTGCACGGCTTAGAAGAAAATGAGAGAGCCGACGGAAGATTAACCAGTTGACTCGGAAGTACTCCTTTAGATCCTAAAACTGTCTAAATTTTTATTTAGTTCATTTTTATAAAAAAATCAAGCAAGTCATCTTTCTACTTCCCCTCTTATTAGTTCTGTTATTTAACGTCAGTCTCTCGTCATCAACTGTAGAAAAGATATCAAACTATTGAACTAACATCTGCCAGCAGCATTTTTTCTCTCATCGATCTGACCACGACAGAAGAGTGGCGCTGGACAAATATCAAACAAAGTCATCATCTTTCTCTTTTCTATCTGTCACAAACCGTTATTGCCCCTATTGTTGTACATACGTGAGATTTGCGTTACGATTGTACCATTTCCGTGAAAGAAACCATAAAAAAATTAACTATCTTCTGGACGTTTTTTTGACTACATCAGTAAATTCTGATAGCCCAAGCGATGGTAAAAAACTAATTTTTCTGACCGCTACTTTTATGTTTCTCAGAAAACGGGTTTTCGCTACGAAAAGTATAATAATCCCCGAGCCGATTGGGATAAAGACGACATAAAATGACTTTGAAAATTTTGTTCGAATACATCAAGCGATAGACCTCGATGAGGCATGTGCGATTCAATGCATTTTATTGCCAGTGAAGGCTTCTTTTATGCAAATTTCTGCGAAAATGTATTATTCAAGATTTTTCAGCCTCAAAAAAGCAACTACTACGTGACAAGGCTGCCAGACATGCATCACTAGATTTGTATCGCCAGGATTTATCAAATGGTTTACGATAAAGTTAAATTTAGTGTATTTTTCATGGAGACATGACGGATTTAACCTTAACGGGATGTTGTGAACTGAAAAAATCTCACGGGACATTTTTTTCAAGAACGACAAAATGCTTTGAGCATTTGCTGTACATCGTAAAGGGAAAAAAGGATAAAAGAATCGCTCTGAAAAGTTGAATATTCACGGAGATATTAGGAAAACAAAATTGAAAATCTCACGGGACATTTAGTGTATGAAGATTGTTTTCAGAAAAAGTCTTCAGCTTCAAATTATTCCTCAGAAAAAGAATTAGAACTTATTTCGTCTTTAGATAAAAATTCATTTTTCAAGGGCAGAAGGCACCAACAACCTTGACGTGCGACAATGTAACTGTTATAGTACAATAACAAGAGCAGCTAAAGAACTGCAGTCCTTAGTGGTAGTGTGCAAATGTTAGACAAGTAAAATGAAAAAGGATTCAAAAAGATTCGTTCAGTAAAAAAAAGTTATTGGATTTTTACTTCTCGGATATTAACGGTATAATACCAGCACAAATCGCACATAGATATCCTTTTCTCTATTTAGAGAACTATTAAAAAACTATACTTAGTTCAAACAAATCATTAAATTACTTGTATTTATTACTTCAGACTCATTCTGTATTTGTTTGTTTTTGTTTTTCTCACTTGACAGGTAAAATTTTTTAATATAACCTCATTTTGGCTTGTTCATGATATGTTTTTCTGGCTATATCGAAATAAATGAATTGAAAAGTTTCAGAAATTTCATCGGAACTATTTTTTTTCTTCTTCATTGATCTTAATCTCACCTTGTTGTGTGAAATACAAGACTAAAGCTTTTTTACTAAGTCATTACATTTTTTTGTTTTTGAGTAAAATCTTATTAATACTCATCGAACTGAAATAATCATCGATCACATCTAAAACAAACAAAAATAGTTTAAAACTATTAAAAACGGACTTAATGTTGACGTTAGCTGTTCTATTTCAAAATCATTCAACAATATGGTAATGAAAATAGGCGAACAAAAAAAGCTCATGATCAATAAAATGATACAATCCTTTACTAGAAGAAAAAAGTTAGGATATTTGCTACATATTAACATTAACTAAATTCAAAAATCAGAAACATTGAGAAAATAATTCTTAAAGAAATAAATAGATCAAATAAAATTCTTTATAACTCAAAAATTATTTTTAATATTTAAGATCTCTACTTCAAACGAACATTATATTGTACAACTGGTGTTCTATTAGCTACTAATATTTATAACCAGATTTTACAATAATTTTTTGAGTTTTTGAATTTTCTTTTTATTGAAAATAAATATTGCAATTATTAATATATATAAATTGTATTTCAATTTTTTTAAAATAAATATACAGAAATATTTTGTCAAGATAATGATTGTTCATGTTTTTGTTCAAAAGATGACGATAAAGATCCGTCTACATCTAGTTTACGTTGTAGGGTTCCATGTGTGACTGCTGGTGATGAAGAAGGTGTTCCTTTTCTGTTGAACCACGATGTATTTACAATTGTCTGATTCGTATTCGATAATTTCTCATCACGTTTTTCAAATAATTGTTGCTGTATTTGTTGTTGACGAAATATATTAATTTGTTTTTGAAGAAATACAGCTTTTTCTAATTGTGTTTGAATATTCTAGAATAAAAGATACATTTTCTTTCTTCAAAAAAGCAACGAAATAGAAGCTTAAGAATGCTGATACTTACACTAAAATGAGATTCACTATTTAATATTGTTTTTACAGCATCCATCGAATATTCAATGTCAAATACAAGTCCGTCAATATGTTCTTGTAAATTTTCTAACTCAGTACGTTTCTGAAGCATTGTAGGTAGTGTCTTTCGAACATGTTCCTAACAAAAAGGTAAAAAATTGTCACTTTCTTCTTCTTCTCCTTTAAACCATCTATATGAATAAAGATACCTGTATCCTAAAAAAGGCTAGAGATGGTTCATTTGCATTATTTTGTATCGTTTCATTTAATAATTTTATTGAAGATCGTACTTTGGCTTCCGTATCCGGATCTGAACGAGATATCATATTTTTGGATGTTGCTCCATTTCTTTCTCTTGATGAAGTGATCATTTTTTTTAAAAAGAAAAATCTACGAGAAAGACTAATAAGAACTACCATTTCAATGAGAATATGATAATTTCCTTTTCTTTCCTTTTATCTTTGACAGCAACCCCTCTTCATTTTGTTTCTCTTGCAAATAAAACAAAAAAAAAGGAAAGTACATGAGCATTGTTCAAACTACTTTTTAATGGTAGACTTGTGACTTTTTATTATTCATAATTAATGCATATGTTGTGTGGGCCGTCATAGTGTAGATATTAATATGCTGAATTGTACGTCATCTTTTTACTACTAGTAATATTATTCCATCTCCTTTTTCAAAAAAAGAAATGCGAAAGTGTACGATAGAACAAATTCTAATTTCCGTTTGAGACACATAACGCAGATACGCACAACATCATATAATAACTCTGGTTTGATTGCAGCCGTAAGAAATACTACTTCTGTCTTTCGTTTTACTTAATGTACAGAAGCCTGAAATAATATGAATGCGTAGCAAATATTTGTGAGGTCTCACGAGAACCTAAGTAAAGTTAAGACTAAGACTAAGATTGTTTATTCACGAAAAGTGAGAGTTATCAAAGGTCACCGACCTGTAATAACCATGACTCAAGCCAAACAACACCAAAATAGTAATAAAAGAAATAACAAAATAAAGAAGACAACTAAGGTTAGAACCAGAAGTAGTAAAAGAAAACAAAAAATTTTTAAAAAAAAAACAAAAAACATGCAAAAAGAATAAGCATAAACGCTTAACTGACAAGCGTTTCACTGGAAGAGATACTGAAGTAAGGCTGTTTTGAAAGACATAAAAGAAGAAAGACAAATAACTGACTCTAAAAGATTATTCCAATCAGTAGTAGTTGAATAAAAAAATGAAGAATGCACCGTTTGTGGAGAAAAACCATCAACAGAAGGTGGAAGACGAACGTATTTAGAGTGATGAAGACGTAAAGATGAGTAGTGAGGACGATGAATAGTGTAAAAGAGAGAAACAGGACTTAGACGATGATAAATTTTGAAAAACTGTAAAAGTCTAAAGTATTTACGACGAAGAGAGAGATTTGGAAGAGAAAGATGAGACACAAGTAGAGAACTAGAAGAACGGTAATCAAAATTGCGAGAAATAATACGAGAAGCGAGTTTGTTTACAGAATCAAGAACAGTAAGAGAAAACGAACTGTCGTACAAGGAACAGCAATAGTCGATTTTAGGAAGAATAGAAGAAAGATAGATTCGACGCCGAATTTCAGTTGGAGCTAATCCAAAGAGCCTCCGGAAATATGTTGAAAGGAAGCCAAGAACATTTAGAAGCGTTTAAAGACATGAGATTGGAAGACCAGTGAGAAACAGAGTTTATACAGTTTTGAACATGAGAAAAATTAGAAGAATCAGTAGAGGAAAGAGGAACAATCAAAAAAACATCATCAGCAAAGAGACAGATTTCACAATTAGGTGGAAGTGACAGGGGTAGATCATTAATAAAAATAAGAAATAAAAGAGGCCCAAGCAAACACCAGAAGGAACGAAAGAAGAGACAGAATCATTCACACGCACGCACTGAGAACGGTTCGAAAGATAAGAAGATAGAAGAGACAACAAGGAATCACGCACACCACAACGAGATAATTTTTCTAACAAGAGAGAATGAGAAACAGAGTCAAATGCTTTAGAAAAAAGTTTTGGAAATCAGTATTTAGCCAGAATATACTGGGGTTGAGGTCTAACTTTCAGTCCAGTTTAAACTAGGGTGCGCGTATGGAGCTAAATCCCTCACTGGAAGGAAGGACCTAGCAAAAAAATAATGTTTGCACCTTTTCCACTTTTGAACTTTATTTTTTACCGCCGTTTCCGCTTTTTCCTCTCTTGAACGGATGTAATCACTTTTGATAAATTTATTTTCTATTATTGCATAACGGGAATCCTATCCTTCCTGAATCTGCTTTCTATTTTTGTCTCGTTTTTCGCTGAAAGTCTTTCCGCTTTTATTTCCCCGTTGCGGACGTCTAACGATGTGTGACAACCCTGGTCTGCTTATGGATCATTTTGATCAACTAATAGCACAACAGAAATAACGATGTCGCATATTGACAGTAATGAAAATAATATCTAGCATCTAATATAACATTCAAACTGAGTCTTAAATATATAACTGACTCATTCTTTGGCCAAATTAAATAGTGCTTTTATTATCAGATTCGCAAGATTTTTTTCTACTTAGAAATGTAACAGAGTCCAAGACTCTTATAGCGGAACCCTGCGAAAGACTGATTAAAGTTAACGATGCATATGCGCATGCTGCTTCACGCAAAAATTAAAGGTGTTCAAGTATCGAGTATTGGACTATTTTACATCTTTAAGTAGAAAAAAGTTGTTCGAATCTCGCAGTAAAATAATTATTTAGGTTGGTCCAAAGAGCAGTGAGACGGGAGCGTTAGATTCAATGAAAATTGTTCCTTTGTGTTCCTGGTCTGTTCCGATCGCAACGGGAATGGGATCGGGAGCGAGACAAGAATCAAGAATTCTTTTTAACAACTTCATAAAAACAGTAAAAACTTTTCGTTATGAACGGCTGTTTTGTGTTTTATGAGCAACATTTTTTCCGGGATCGAGACTGCTCTCTAAAAAAAAGGTTTATTACGAAACTTAAGAGGATATAGAGAAGTGCAACCATTTCTAAACCCTTTTAGGTTTCGTAGAAGACACGGTGCAGTACGAAACCGTTTAAGTGCATAAATTCTAGCAGTTTTTTTCTGAGCAAGTGGACCATTTCAGCAGCTTAGGCGTGGCATGTCTTCACTGTATAGGACGGCGAAAACTGACTGAGGACTGGGCACGCCTATATCTAAAAGTGCAATGCTCTGTACCATTGTAACATAGAATTAGTTACAAAAAATTCAAACCAATTGATCGGCTAGGAAATTTTGTAAACCAGTAAAAAAAGCGACACCAACCGGACGGTTGAATTTGGGTTCACCGATCCGGTTCCAACTCTGGTGTCGCATCGATTTTTCGTTAGATAGTACTCGGTTCGCGGAAGGGTCAGTGAATCGACAAAACCGTGTCACATTATAGATTATAACAAGTCTCTTATGTAAAAATAGTTTCTCAACTAACGAACAAGTCTTACCAATTAATCATTTTTTTAGCTAGATAAAAACACCTCACTCATCCTTGAGGTTTTTGAAAAACAGGGCTGTTTACCGAGGTTTTAACCATCGTTTCTCCTTCTCGCCATGAAGAGGTCTCCTTATATCGAGAAGAAACGAGTAAAAAAACTTAAAATCATCGGTAGCCAACAGAAAACAATCAATTTATTAGGTAAAACAAGAAAAATCAGGGGCTAACCGAATTAACCAAAAAAAACGAAGATAAAACAAACAAAGAGTAGGATAGGATCAATTGAAACAAAGGAAGAGATCACTGTGATAAATGCCAGATCTCATCAAAGTCGGAGGATCTTTGTCTGCCACTTTACGGCTTGCCAAACAGAATATCCAAAATTGTGTCGTCCTCATTAATATCTGTTGAAGTTGCTGCACTTTCACTGTTTCTCCTTTTATTGAGCGCGTGCATCACAATAAAACGAACAGCCGTGAAAATACGTCTGTCAAATTAGGGACGTGGCCACATTTGCGTGCCAAGTGTTCTCTGTAGTTACGAACATATTTGTTTGTAGCTTCTAGTGCTTCTTCAGAAAGCGCTCCTAGAGTTACATTGTCATTTTTTTCGATTAGTTCACAACAGTGAAAGATAAGATTATGAACAGTCAGATTGTATTCTATAAAAGGATACTGATCTGCTATAATTAAGGTAAAAGCTAACGTAGCCTTTCGTAATTCCTTCACTTCAATCGCTAGAGAGAGAGAGAGAGAGAGAGAGAGAGAGAGAGAAAACAACAAAACCTGTTTCTTATTATTTCACATGATTCTCTTTTCTAGAATGTTCTTATAGAGAGCAAAATAGAACGGCAGAGCAAATTTTTAGTCATGTTTTATGAAAATGTGAGAAAATAAAGAATAGAACAGTGTGTGAAGAAGCAGAAATAAATAATAACAGAGGTTTTCTCTTTTCTTGGCAAAATTTATGTGACAACCTTTGAAAACCTTGGCTATACAAGTTCAAAATTTTTTCCTACACTTAAATAAATATTATTATACATCACTCGATGCAGTTTTTCACGCTGATTCTTAATATGTACATTTTATACAGAAAAACATGATCTTAGGACGCAGAAAGCTTGTTTTATCCTCAAAAACCGAGAGGTTTTGAAAAATCTGTCTAGGCTCCAGTTAAAGTTAGGCGACTAAAGGTTAATACTATAAATGCATGAGATTACGGAGCTCATTTTGGTAAGAGATGAAGGTTCTATGAGTTTGAAAAAGTTCGGAAAACTCTCTGTACTAGGCAAACCTTTTGGAAAAACCTTTTTTTTAGAAAAACGTTTAAATTATTTTAGCTCGAATGCGGAAGGAAATTTTTTTTTATAGCAGTAGATAGCCCAAATTCTGCTGATTCCGAATATGTTCTTAGATTGAGATTAAAACTAAATCTACGCTGAGAAAATTGACTTTTTTCAAATAGTTAGCAAATTATAGAGAGAATTTTTCATCTAACTTTTTCCCACGAAGAAACGACTTCAGACAAAAACATTTTTTTGCCATTAGATACC
Source organism: Didymodactylos carnosus (assembly GCA_905250885.1). Lineage (NCBI taxonomy): Eukaryota > Metazoa > Rotifera > Eurotatoria > Philodinida > Philodinidae > Didymodactylos > Didymodactylos carnosus. The sequence continues at coordinate 24,353 of CAJNOQ010000364.1, read as the reverse complement.
CCATTAGTTGAAGTATATACCACGATCTTCAAATCAAGGAAAAGTAAACTTCGCTTTTTTGATCAAATTTCCGCTTGGATGCCCACTGTGTGGTCAATGTAAAGTTTAATTTTCTACATTTGTTGTTCCACAACAGCATCACAAAAGTTGTCCTAGTCGAGATAAGCGCTAATTTACTTCTGTCGTTCAGGCAGAAATAGAAATAACGGGTGGCGCAGAATAAAACGGACTATTTTGTTTCCTCTATAACTTCGTCAGTTTAAATCTGATCGGGCCAATTTTTCCCCATCAGAATTGTCATGCAGTTCTCCACAAAACCATGTGTGAAAGATTTTTGTAAACTACAAAATGGCTAAGTTCTAAAACGAAGAAAAGAGGTCCGAAAATCTTCAACTTTCACGCACAAAACTCTGTTTTTTATAAAATCTGCTTTTCACGTGGAGAGCTACGAAAACACTAAGTCGACCATGTTCACAAGAAAATTACTCAGAAGTAATCTTCTCAATTGACCGTGAAACAACAGATTTGAAATTATCAGTTGTTAATCAAAACAAAACATGGAATATCATATAAATCTGGGAAAGCAAAACGAAATAACATCAAATTAATTTGAAGGATAATTATTTGCAATTGATAATAACAAATTCTATGATGTTACTGGATTCAAATAAACTTTGTAGAGCATTCATAAACATCCGTTTTTCTGTGGAAAATGGAAAAAATCCCGCATTGCGGTCATCATTATACGGTACTCACAAGCCCATGAGACATTTGTTTGTTAGCTAAATAGTTTTTGTGTATTTGATAATCTCTTGAAAATGTTCACCTCACGAATCATTGACTACAACTCTGGATAGAAGAACTGGTCTAACGTAGAGTTGCTCCGCTTAATTGTTTGAAATTTGCATATATTCTTGCGAATCACATAAGTTTTTCGACAAGTCATTAGGGTTAGCAACATATGGGATGTTACAATGGAGAAGTACGCCATCGCACAGATGATTCGAAGCACGAAGATTTCAGTAAATTGTCCAAGGTTATTATAAGATTCATGCCATTGAGATTCGTCACACTACTTTTAAAGCAACTGACGAACAACAGCTTTATCATTTTTACCCTGACAAATCACAAAATTTCTCATTACATTCGTGTCTAATTTTTTGATGAAAACATCCTAGAGTCACGATACAAAATATACAGGTCAATATTTCTTCTGTTCCAAGTGGTGTTTAAATTACAACACGATTATCAAAAACATAAATGTAAACACTTTTAACATTTCATGGGCAAACAGTTGCAGAACTTCAACTACACAAATAGAACAACGAAGCCACTCCCAAGCAATTAAATGCTTATTATTTACAAAAAAATACATTTTATCAAGCACGATAAAGAAAAAGATACACATCAGATTATTTTTAAACGCAAAAAGCCTCAATTGCACTAAATTGTCATATACGGCTTTCTCGAGTTGTTCGTTTTTTTGTTTGTCTCGCTTTTGTTTGATTAGAACTTGTTGTTATTGCTTTTGTTGAACTTTGTCGCCCTTCGTCTTTTGTTCGTCGTGATTTCTTTGTTACCGTCCCCTCCTTTTTAGTCGATGCTTCCATTATTTGTGTTATTGTTTCAGCGCTAACATGCCGACCAATATAAGACCAAAGTTTATCAATCACATTTTCTTGATTATCAGCGTAAAACTCGACCATTTTCTTCTCTTTTAAATCATCTGTGAAAGTATTTGGTTAAAATTAAATAAAATGTTTGTACTTAGAAAAACACTGCCTCGTAGATCAGCTGATAACTGAGCTTATACACTAAGGATCTGACGTCAAGTATACAAAATGTCTCTGAAATACCTAGAAATGCAATTCAACCTTATGTACTATTACTACGACGTAGTTCTAGAGAGTGATGCTTTTTTCTTTCATCTATATAAAAGGATACAGGCAACAGCTTTATTTGGACTATTTCGTGATGATGGAAATAATAATAAATCTGTCATTTGATGAAATAAATCTATTGTTTTTCTGAAAAAGAAAGATTTTACAAGTCAGATTTCCAGTTGTAAGTAACTCACTTTTTCATCGTTATATCTGTAACGGTTAAATTTTCTGGACGCAATGAGTCATTGAATTGTTGGTTTTTGGAGTGGATATCAGTGGTCATATCATTGATCAATGTTACAAATGATGATGTGGTTTCATCGGTGACTTCGTCTTTATCTAAATTAGCTGAAATATAAGAGAAAAATTAGTGAATGTAAGACACCTGTTGTCAATTAAGCCTAATCATACCAGGCGAACATGTTTTTCTTGCTCGACGAACTGAACGAAAATCTGTAAGAAACAAGAATACACTGATCGATAACACAATGTACAGAAAAGGTGAAGATCTACCGAGCACTGCTCGAGACAGTGAAAATTAACAATTGAGATGCATTATCACTTACTCAGATAAACAGAGTGAATGACAATTGTGATGATGAATGAAGCGACTTACTAGTATTTTTGTTTTTCAGAATATCATCTGTTGGTGCTTGAATTTTGAGCAAAATGTGTCGCAAAGATTGATCCATGAGTTTTATCACAATTATCTACAATTAGTCGTAGAAAATTGAGGAAAATATACAATAATCAAAACTACAGTAGATGAATAAAGATGATCACATTTTTGCTCATGCCTTACATAAAAAGTCGAGAGAAGAGAAAAAATGTTTTGTTCCCATTTTACTGTGACACTGGTTGTTTCTCATAGTAGATTCACCTATTTATCGATCACTTGTGTCTATAGTATATATTGTCAGAATCGAACAAAGAAAGAAGCCCGCCAGAGAATGACTGGTCTACGCAAAGACGAATCATACAGATCAGTAGATGACACTGCAAACTCAGACGTCTACCGGAGTGCTAGATGTCCTACTTTTTGTAAGTAATTCTATCTAAGTATTAGTTTCACTGTAAAATAATTATTTTGATAATCAAATCACTTTTTGATACTCTGCCCCATTTTGCGCAAGAAGTGGTACCTAATCAGGACATTATGCGTAGCTCTATTGCGCAACGATATTTGTCACCGCGAAAAGCGACCCTCTCTCATTTAAACATGCACCGCTATTTACCGATTGAAATTCTGTGTTTTTTTATAAATACTATTTATACCGTAGAATGATCTTCTGAAATTTTTTTGATAACTTAGTTTTGCAGAACACACATTTCTCTACAGACTAAAGCAACACTTTCCAATCTTGAAACAGTAGTCAGATAAAAAATGTTTGCTAAACGTCCCACGACCAGTACCGATACCGGTTTAGGAGTTTTCGTCAATCGATTGTGGCAGAAAGAAAAAATATGAAAAGTTGTCCGGAACGTCATTTTGTGAAAAAATGTTTGCTCTACAAAACTGAGTCATCAAGATACTTCGATAGCTTGTGATTTTCAATCAATCTAATTCAGACGAAGAGGAAAATATATCGGTAAATACCGGTGCATGCCTACTGTCTCGTAAAACTTTTTCAAAAAAGATTATATTTGAATTGATCATGTATTGTCTATCGCTCCTTAAATTATCTGTGTGTAAGGAAAGCTATTTGTGTTAAATTGTTTCGTCTTGCGATAGCAGTCACCCAGGTGAAAGACGTCTTACAAGATCTTATAAGATCTGATAATTTCTTATGCAATCTAGCTACAAGGTCTTATAAAATCTTACAAGAAGTGATTCATTCTTATCACAGAAATTTTGCTACCGTATATAGTATATACCCAGATCAAAGAATCTTGCTGCAAGATCTTATAAGATTCTTGTACGATTCCGGCTAATTTCGTAAGATTCGTATAAGGATTTGCAAGATTCCGTAAGAAACACAGAAAACCGATTCTTGATGTAAGATCTTATAGTAAGATTTCATCAGATTTCGTAAGGTTCTTGTATCATTTTTATAAAATTTTATAAGATGAATCGATTTCTATGATTTTCTGTAAGGTTTTACAAGATGTTATAAAATCTTACGGAAAATCATAGAAACGGATTCATCCTATAAAATTTATACAAGAATCTTACAAATTCTTATACGAATTTTACGAAATCAGACGGAATCGTACAAGAATCTCATAAGATCTTACAGCAAGATTCTTTGACATAGGACCACGTCTTATAGCCATGCACTTTATTTATGCTCAGGTGATGTGTGAAGTTGAAGGAACCCAGGTCAAAAAATCAGATCAAGATTTTACACGATCTTATAAAATCTTACGGAAAATTATAGAAACAGATTCATTTTATAAAAATCATACAAGAATCTTACGAAATCTCATGAAATCTTACTATAAGATCTTACATCAAGAATCAGTTTCTATGTTTTGTAAGATTCTTGTATGATTTTTATAAAATGAATCTGTTTCTATGATTTTTCGTAAGATTTTATAAGATCTTGATCTGATTTTTTGACCTGGGTAACGATAAACAGACAGAAGAAAACTAGAAGGATGAACACAGATAAATGAACAAAAACAGATTATCATATAAAATTAAAATAAATATGTAGATAATTAACACAAGCAGCAGATGAATATAGACATGACAAGAGTTTACCGTAGAAGAGATTTCAACGGAGTAATTTTGAAGAAATGCGCAAGTCTAAAGTATTCACGGTGAGCGAAGAGATTTGTAAGAGAAGTTTTGAACCAAACAAGGACCTAGAGAAATTATTTTGTCAAAATTTCGAGAGACATAACACAAGAAGAAAGTTTATTTACAGACCACGAACAGAGAAAAAAAAATGAACTGTCATAGGAAGTATAATAACAATTAATTTTAATGAGAATATCGGAAAGAAAGATTCGATACCGGACTTCTAGTGGAGCTAATTCAAAGACACGACTCATTGTTCTCAGGCTGCGCCAACAAGTAAGAGCAACATCCTTAGCATATTCTCTCCACTTCAGATCGTTGGAAACAGGCCAACAGACGAAGAAACAGAGAATGTAGCTGCTTATAAACGAACGGGATAATATTCTAACAGCAAATGTATTTTGTCTTGTCCTCCCTTGTAGGAAAAAAGTTCCTCATACATCGTCTTTTCTCGAAATTTGTCTCCGTTGTGTTATTTTTTGCAGTTGCTATATCTACTTGTCGGATCCATTATTACTGCCAAAGATATCCATGTAAAATTAAGTAAAAAACACTTTTTTAAAAACACTTGCGTCCGTCTTTGTAGCATTTAGATTCCTTTTCACTTCAAAGTAGCTCGGTGTCTTTTGTAGGAACTGGAAAATTTGAGGATCAGTTTTTTTGCTCTTCGAATAAAATACCGAACAAGAATAACGAAACAAAGTTTCAAAAATGATAATTATAAAAGAGTGGCAAAGTTAGTTGAATCATGAGATTATAAATATTTTGGATCAGCGCATAGCGTACAACTTAAATGGAAGCCATATTTATTTTGGAATATTTATGTCAAAATAAAAGATCCTTTTTGATTGTACAAAATTTCGAGATTTTAACTTAGAGTCTATGCACTCCGATGAATATAAACAGTATGTTCTGAGTAAAAAATTTCATTTGATTAATGATAGCTAAGCTCATGAGACTGCGTATGCATTCGAGTTATTTTTGCCACATTAATTTGTAAGTATGAAAAATCGAAATTAAAATAGGTGATTCGTACTTTCCCTCTATTAAAAATTTGGAATATACCATATTATACAATTTATTATTTACTAATCGATATTGATACGTGGTTTGTGCTGAAACAAATGAGATTACATTTTTATATTTTACATTTTGCACGTTTCTCTTGTATTACTTAATATTCTAGAAATGAAATAGACACATATTTATTCGTGAATAAGAATCAACAACTATACGCAACAAAAAGAAAAAAAAGATACAACAATAAAAACAACGAAGAACGTACACGTAACTGAGAAAATGAATAATAAAGTTTGTATTCATTATGCACATGTCATGAATCATTGATCTATAGTCAAATGGTAATAAATTCGAATAAATAAAGTCTAAAAATAACATCGAGTCAAAAATGATATTTCATTAAACTAGAGAAAAGCCGAAACAAATAAAATATTTTACATGGAAAAGCATAATATAAAAAATGGATATTTTAAAACTCAAAGAATAGAACATTTATTTAAACGTGCAAGAAGGAAAGAGATCATTTTTTGTGAGAAATCATACAAACAAAGGCACATAAAGCCATGTTTAAATAATCAATAGAACTACCAAAATCTGACAGAAACCAATTGAAACTATAAAAAATTTAAATGTTAAAGAATAAAGTGAGGAACAATAATAGCTTTACGAACAACACAAAAACAGTCATTTGTCTGGATATAAATAACACAAATGGCAAATATACAAGTAGAAAACATAACATTTACTTTTTGTTACAATACTGTTGTGGAAAATAAAAAATTATATCAGATTCTTCCATGATCATAAGTACTATTTTACTCCGATTATGTCTATGTGGTTTTACATTGTCTTTAAGCTTCAGACTATAAACTTAAATAATAGTCATAATCTTTTTAACCATATTTCTTTTCTTTTTTTTTTTTTCTTTATTTTAGAGAATTATGCACGCTATTGATTTCACCGGCTCATCATCATCTTCATATTGTTCCACATCGTTAGAATTAAAATCAGAGTCATTGTGAGCCAATTGCACTTGAACTACACTCGATCGTTTCTTTTTTTTTGTAGCACTGCCTATAACAGTGAAGAAAATTATTTTATATAACCAGAGGAGAAACATTTAATAGCATCATGCATGGTATTGTGAGATTTAATGTATCGTTTAGTATGACTGTTTGTGAACAATGACCATATTACTTTTAAAGTGGAAAGTATATAGGCAAAGTGTCGCTACTTCGATGTATTGCTGGTAATCTTAAAGATTTCTATATTTCATTAAAAATTAAATTCAAATCTCTCTCAGACTTAAATAAAATTTTGTTTTTGAAACAAAAAAATCTTTTTTCAACATTTGAATTGTGAAGGAATATATTACTAAGCTTCTTTGAATAAATTATGGATGGTTTCTGTTGTTCAATAACAATAGTATTCTCATCTTTCGAACTAACCGTCAATGGTTTTATATGCTATTTTTATTTTTTTCTGGTCCAAAAATTTTGAGAAAGAGGATGAATCGGAAATCAGATTATTCTTGTAAATTCAGCATTATAATGCATGAAAACGGTTGTACTTTGTTCACAATCTTAAATTACTAAAAAGGACTGAACAAATGTTCAAAAGATACTTCTGTTTTAAAATATCATAAATTGTAACGTGAAAATGCATGCATAATCTATATTGTAAAAACAACGTAGCGTAAACTAAATATATAATGCAAGAAAAAGCTACTAAAATATAAAAAGTGGTAGGTTTTCGAAATAACGAATTAAAAACTATAAGCTTTAGTGCAAAGTGCAACAAACAACTGGCTAGCTTTAGCTAATACTAAATGGATTTTGTAGCTCTCTTTGTTACAATGACATGTACTGTACTTACGTATCAGGAAAACTTTTTTTAAAAAAGGCCAAATTGAAATAAATACTTATGAAATAAATGAAAATTAGGCTAAAAACGAATAAAAGAATACAGTTGACTGTTTCATTCATGAGAAAAACCTAATAGATAGAAAGAATTTAGCACTATAAATGAGTTCGTATATAATCAATAAACGTCAATAGAAATCATGAATAATAATTATTAAGAGGACTCGAAAATTTATACTCAATAGCCAAATCAGTATTTTAGATGAATTCATAAGATAAAAAACGGCTGCTGAAGAAGTGTTAAATGTAAATCATCGTGCAAACTTAAAATTTCTTCTTACTGTGTGCTTGATGTTTATGTTCTTCTTCAATTTGTCTTCGGGCATCACTTATTATACTTTTTACTTGTTCATCTGTAAAGTCTTGCGTACTAATTCTCGTACCGGAAAAGTCCATTTTAATACGAGTTACTAAATAAAAGAATAAATGTGTATATTTTTTTAATTAAAACTGATTGTATTATACCATTTGGTGGTGCTAAAGAAGAAAAAAAATGTACATTAATATTATTTATTTAACTGTTTTTTTAATTGTATCTTACCAATAACAACTGGATATAGTCCACCAGGTGGTTGAAACAACACCCTTACATATCCAACATTGCGATTAACAGTCAAATAGCAAATAACCAATTGTTCTTCTTCTTTTGCGATTGTTTCATCTGGATACATTATTCCCCAGCCAAGTCTACAATAACATAGAGTTCATCACGTATTGATACTACTATTCACTGTTAATTCTCTTACCTATCACCTTGTTTGATATATTTTGCTGCATCTCCTGTTGGCCAAAACCTAAATTCATATTGAAAGAGCAGTTATTAATACGTAAATGAATTTTATTAAAATTCGACGTTTTGAACCATGTTTGGGTTATTTGTGAGAGAACAAAAATATCGATAATACAAATATAAGGATGAAACAAGAAAACTGTTACATGTATATTAAAAATCGTCTAAAGTAGACGTTTTTATAGTTAGAATGGTGAAGAGTTTTAATAAATTATTGCATCTATTTTCTCGATAGCTGCTGTTACAATACGCATGAAACTAGATTGATTTTGAATCATTTTAATTACCTAAGATAATCTTGTTTAAATTGAGACTTTGGTGGAGGATCTAGTGGAGAAGCTGTACACAATGCAATTGCTGGTGGTGGATTATTTTCACTGAATTTATCAATTAAAACGATTTCAAAATGATTATATTCTAAAATACAGTAGAAATAACCAAAATATTTTTTCTTTCTAAACTAAAAACTCTTTTTCTACATACTACGATGTAAACTGTATGGAGCCTGAATGCATGAACTTGTATCAAAATGTGGAGGTAATTGAAAAACTTTTTCTTTAATATCTACTTTTGTTCCTTCTGGTATACACCAATCTTCAGCATTACGCTACAAACAATATGAGCCTTTTTTAAATAGTGGGCGAATAAATAAATATTGATTAACATACAACGCTAAAATGAGGCGGTACAGAAACTCTTGTGTGCCAATAGACGAGTAGTTCTATCGGTTCTCCATAACTTTCGATCATAATTGTTGGCATAAATTCTGAATGATCTTGCAACGTAAGAAAACGTGTGCCTAAAAATAACAGTTCATTGACATTAACATTAATTTATCGAAGATTAACTAACTTACCAACAGGACGAAAATTTTTTGAAAACAAAGCTACTGACATATCTTTATCAAACACTTCAATCTCAATTCCCATTGTGTCTCCTAAAGAAAAAATATATTAGTTAGAAAGACGAATTGTTTCAGAAAGCAAAAAAATATAGATATATAATTTAAAAAATGACTAACCTCTCTTACAAACATGCCCTTTCATATTACCAACATCTTTGTTATTATAGTATAATTTTCCTTCTGATGAATGATAACCAACTGTATCCGTAACTAGACCGGGTAATTTACTCAGGGAGTTTTTCGATGATGCAACACCAATAATAATTTGTGATTGTTCACCTTAATAGGAAAATAAAATTTAATTTTAATGTCGATAATACAAAACTAGAATCAAACATCATTTACTTATTTGCTCTAATTCAACAAAAAAGAATCTTCTATCATATGTCAAGGGTTTCAAAAATTGCACATAATGAGTTCCACTCTCGTTTTTTGGTATGGATATAACACATGTTTGACTATTCACTATTATTGATACATGTTCGCTTTGACGAAAATAGTCTCGAACTAATTCGCGTTCACGTACATCTTTTTCATACACTTCTACTGCAGGTCCTAACATTTGTTTATAAAGTGTTTGAAGTCTTGTCAAATCTTCTTTCGTTTGTGTATTCATTTTTTCAATAGAAACTTTCGTGGCTAAAAATAATAAAGACGTCTAGTTTATACGTAAAATAATATAATCTTCATCTATACCATATGGTTGTAAGAGAACAACAGGCATAAATCCACCATCCGGCTGCAGAACAAACAATGCATCGACAATAACGGAATTAAACATAACATAAACCAAACATAATTGTTCAGCTTTATCATCTTGACATTCTTCATCATAAAAGACACCCCAACCAATTGTATTACCCACTTTCACTAAAAAAAATACAAATGAAACTTCTTCAAAGAAATTACTATAATATTTTCTTACTTTTTAGTTTGGGATACCAGGTATAATAATCTTTGAGTAAGGAACACGTGGGTGTAGGTTTTAAAGGTGAACAAGTTGCTAAACCAACACTTGCTCCTTTTCCTGAACTCAATACGTCTTGTTGAGTAACGACAAAATAGCGAAATGATTTTCCTAAAGGTATGGGACTTTGCACTGGTAAATCTTCTAATTTTGATGGATTTTCAAAATATGTTGTTTGTGAATTATATGTACTCATTGGGGCCCTGATCCACTGAGATATTGGAATCTAAATAAAACAACTTTCATTCTAATTAAAAACAAATATTATTGTACTCCTGTTCACCGCAGCGATCCCGATTACTCTTTTATATTACATGAAAGTCTGTTTTTCTTTCCTAAGTATTTCACATCTAACTGATTTGTTTTATCGTCTCGAGTTGAAAAATAGAAATAAGAGTTTAAATTTTAAGACTTGAGTGGCTGTAACACCCTTAATTCATTTTAACATGTTAAAACTGCAATTAAAAATAGAATGAGAGTTAAAAATTACAAAAGTTCGACTCATTTATGCAGTAATTTATGCAGGAAACCCTCCGTCACTTTCCGCAAGATATTTTAATAAGCTTTTCATCACAATTATAGCCCTCCTTCTCCCCTCCCCTCCGGGCCAAAAAACAATCGGAATACCTAGTCCACCTACATCAGAAACTGACGGTAATTGATCGACTGCTTGTTGCCACAAAACAGCAACATCAATTCGACCACCGGAAAATGTTATTGTTGGTAAATAACGTTCTTTTTTCGATTCAAAATGATATCTAGAAAGAAATACAGCAAAAAAATAGACAGTTAATTATAAAAAAAAATGGAAATTATATATTACCTTGTGGCGACTGGTGTCTTGTTCAAATAAAATAGTGTAGTAGATAAGTAATTTCCAAAATATGTCACATATAAACTAATGGTGTCATCTAAATATATAAATCAAAAATAATTAATCTTATATGAGTTGAAAACTAAGAGTTTCAACCTTTGCCATATGGTACGCCTAATGTATTTGCATGCACTTTGTAAGAAGAATAAACACGGCCTGTTATACTGTGATATCCAATAGAGTTATTGTATAAACCTGAATAGAGTAAATCAATTCATTATTTAAGATAGAAATATGTGTATTTTATTAGTCACCTGCATGATTATCAATATCTGGTGAAGCAATACCAATGGCTATGGTAGCATCTGGATCTAAATAACATACATTAACTAATATGTAATTTAGTCATTAAAATATAGACGATTAACATACCACATTTCGTAACATGAACAAGAAAATATGGTAATTCAGTTGTTAATGGTTCACGTATCTGAATAATACCTAATTCTTCCGAATTTTTCTTTCCATAATTTATTTCAACTTTACGTGCTTTCATAATACTCTTTGTTTTCATAGAAACATCACCAACAATTCGAAATCGATGATCCATTTTTGTTTTCAATGTTATAATTAAGAATTTAAGATCTTCTAGAAACAATAATTAAGATACATCTGTCGTTTCCAACATTCCAACTCGATGATTACTAATTTTTATAAAATCTAAAACAGAAATACAAAAATATCTTTTTCACCACGCTCATTTAGTTTGTTTATGTGATAAATAATGTTATAGGCTCTTGAGACTACGTTGTTGTTTAGTCTATAATTTTTAATGGTACTATCCGTCAGAAAAATTTGACACACCCATGAAACACTTTAGAAAAAGAGCATTGCATAGATTTCTAGATATTGTGTGTTTTTACCTTTTAGGCATTAAAGTCGTCTATTTGTTCCAATAATTTAATAAAAATTAACTAATTCTTACTTAAGCATATTCAAAGATATGTGCAGATAATCACTGACGTTCATTTTTTCCACTAGTTACTAAACTATCAATAGCACTCTTATATAGATTTTATTCGACTTAATATGATTTTATGATAGTCACGAAAACATTTTTTCTTATCCAATGATGAGAATGTATATGATTTTATATTTAGTATCATTTTATTTTCCGACAATAAACTAAAATCAGAATCAAGAAGCACGCTATACTTACAAATTACAACGTAACTGCTAAATACAACATTTTATGCAATAAACACAAAAAATGTTTCTTTTTCTTTTATTATTCATTTTTCACTCTAATAATGTCCGTTCGAATATTAAAGATTAGTGTAAAAGGCATTAATGCTAATGTCAACAAAAATAAAAAACCTTTTTAGCTACAACATTAAATAAGAAGTCAAATTAAGTGCAAGAAGCACGCACATAGAATATAATGTAATTATTTCATCAATAGAAAAAAAGTTAAATGTAAAATAAACATCTTCAACTAATAAAACAAATAAAAAATTTACTCTATATGATGATTTTTAATGTTGAGATTAGAAAAAAAAACAATTATATAATATGTAGAATTAAGAAAAAACTATATTTAAATTCAACAGTATTAAATTAATATTAGACGAACTAATGGGACAAATTTTTCAAACAAATTTTGAGAATCATAACAGTCAAATTTTTACCCGGCTGCCATAATTCTCAAAATACTATTAAATTTGCACGAGAGAAAGTAGTAGAATTAGTTTTGTCTGATCAAATACACTCTTAATTTCAAATAATTAACGTAAAAAGCTAAACACAGAATTAAAAGTTTTTCTAAAAAGATGGATTAATATAAAAAGAAGACTAAACAAACACATGCCGCTGATAGCTGATATTTTATTCTATTCTTTCTAAGGGAGGGATGTGTATCTCCTAGGGCCCTTCCTTGATTACGCCACTGGTTATCACAATCCTCTTTCTATTCTTTCAATTCCATTCAGTGTTTTCACTATTTCTTCAACATTGTCATCGTTCTAAATATGTTGATGTTTCATCAACAGCTTCTCTCCTCAAACATTTCATTCTTTTTAATAGTCAGTAGTCATTAGCAAGAAAATTAGCTTTTCATAGAGAAATATTAGACTTCTAGCGAGAATAATGTTTTTTCTACGTTGGATGTTGACTCAGATGATCGACTTATAGTACGATTGTTGTTATCAGCAAGACTAATCGAGATCAAGATTGAGATAGATTCGTAAAAAATCTCATTTGGAAAATCAATTTACCTTTTATCTTTTTTCAGATCTATCAATCAGAAGATTTGACGTTAGTTTCAGAATGGAAGTCAAAATCTCACGATATGATTTATTAGTTTCTGTTTTTTTCCACCAATTATTTAGTTCATCGTTAACAAATTAAAAATAGGTGGATAGATGACGCTGCTGAATAATTTTTGGAGTATCAAGAAGCGAACAATTTTTATTTTGTTCATTATCAACAAAATAAAAATTGTTCGCTTCTTGACAGAGTAAATATATAGAGAATTCAATATATTTTTAAAAATTGAGAATTGAATCATTTGTCTATATCGTAGATTGGTAAAAATTTCTGATGCTTTTTAATATTTGGATGTGTTATTTATGCTATTTATTGCTTTCAAATCGTTTTTTGAGTGTCTTATGTTTAATTTAATGAATAAAATAATTGTGTTAGTAGATATCACTCGTGGAGAAAGACAAATACAAGTATTAGCTAGACCTATTTGTTTTAAAAAAAAAACTTTTCTAATATACATAATAAAACGAATAAAGCAAGCTATGTGGATAAGAATCTGGCATACGATTTAACCGTCTATAAACGAATTTGCAAAATAACCCATGTCACAACTTGCTCAATTTTAACTGCTTCCAGTCTGATGGGTGACGAAGTTTTGATGATCGTGTATGACTGACTTTAAATTACCGTAATGTCTTGATAAGCCAGTGCTGGGCGAGTCCGAGTCATGACTCGGAGTCGAGTCGACTCGAGTCACATTTTTTTAATGACTCTGATTTGACTCTGACTCGAAAATTGCAAGACGTTGACTCGGCTGTTTGACTCGAGTCATTCATTCGAAAAAAATGCTATTCATTAACTGCTTTGCATACATTTCCTCTTGTATAAATTTGGGTTATTTCTGAATACTCTTTCTTATTTTATTTTATTGTTACGTTTCAACATCAAAGACGCCTTCGTCAGACAAAAGTAGAATAAATGTGAAGAACATATAATTAATTAGAGTATATATATATGTAAAATTAAGAAGTAGATAACGAATATCGAAAAGTTGTGGTTAACGTTCTCTATAAAAATAAATAGTACTCGGAAAAAAATAGAAAAATAATATTGACTCGACTCGAAAACACTGGTGACTCGACTTGACTCGACTCGAAATCGCTATGAAATGACTCGGACTCGACTCGACTCGAAAAATAGCTTGACTCGCCCAGCACTGTGATAAGCCACATGTTCCGCACATAAAATATGCTCTTCTACAGAATACTTATATCTAGTCGACACACAGGTGCCCGAGATCATGTCTCAGAATGCAAATTTTTTTCTTTCTGAGTTACAAGATTATCAAAATCAAAATCCAAGGTTTTAAGTAGTGTTTTGACCATTTTTTTTCATATTTTAAGAAAGAAAAATTAAAAGTCTAAACAAAATTTGTATTCAGAGACATGGTTGCGGGTATCTGTGATAAATTTTGAGCGTCATCAAATGAAGTTTTGATGGAGTCGTAATATACGTGGATGAAAACCGAGGTTTTTCAGAGAATCTATAAAAGAAAATTTCAAATAATCCTGGGCAAAAATACATCGATTTTCTTTTTCGATATTCTGTTTCTGGTAGGAATTTAAATTCAATCAGACGTTTAACTCTATTCTGGGAGAATATCGTCATTTCTCTAAGGAGAAGTGATGTACATGAGTATTTTACTGAATTGACAAAAATTATGCATATACAGTCACATAATATGTGAAAAAAAGTTTGCAGCAATAAAACAAGATATCAAAGTTAAATACAATTAAATGAAAAAATAAATCGTTCTGGTATCACCATTATTCTCTTGAAATCGATTAAAAAAATAATTTATTGTTGATCTTGATTAACAACAGGATCAACAGGAACAACTTTTGGTTCTTCGTTATTAAATCCTGATTTATAATTGCCTTTCACCTTGAATAGTTGTAAATAATGAGGTTTGCAGTACATTTTTCCATCCAACGATGTAAAATTGCCTGGTCTGTTAAATAAAGAAGAGAAGATAAATTAGTTTTGAAGAGTCTACTGCATCGATATGCTCCTTTTTGATGAGTAAGTTCAAAAATTTCACTAGCATAAGTATAGAATTTGTTTATTTTTCCAGCGTTTTGTTGAAGGACTATGGGAATCATATAGCAGTGCAGTTCAGTAGCCAATTAATTATCAAGAAAAGGGTTATTTTCTTCTGATGAGAAAGTAATTTCCTAGGTACTGTAGGAAACTATGTGATACAGAAAGGAAAAACAACAATAACTATGCTCTATTTTCTTGTACAGAATGAGAAGAGAGAAAGACACAACTCCACAAGGTCGTCAATAAGAAAATAATAGCGGACGTGATACAAATTCTGAGAAGATTAGCAACAAAAGCAGAACAACATTCTTTTGTTCTGTAGTTTAAAACATTCGGATAGTAACACCTCAGGAAACAATGAATATACCATCGGAGCTGAAAGAAAAAAAGACATGCAAAGTATATCTATTGTTTAATCTTAGTAACTATGTTAGTATTTAATATAAAATATTCTATATTTACTTTAGAACTGATTTACAGTGTGTGCATCTGAAACATGGTTTATGATAAATTTTATTATCAGCAACTAATTTTTCCATAATATAAACCGTTTTATCACATACACAACATTTACTATTTCCTTCCATCTTGTAATAATGAAAGAAAATATTTAAAAATAAATTTAATTTTATAAAGAAATAACTTACAAATATTTAAAATTGATGATATTATTATAGTTTTAGCTTGATAAATATATATATATATATATATGCAGTCAATGAAAAAATGCAAAGTGATACTAAAATTTTCTATTCTCTATCTCTATATTGCACATACAGAACAACATCCTGATTTTTTTTTTTTGTTATTATTTTCGTGTTTTCTGTTTTAGTCTCATGTTTAATATTTTCCATGCGTAGGATTATTATATGACGCACTAAAGCAACAAATAGATATCGCTTATTTTCCATCAATACAGAATACATGGACGAGTTTTCTTGAAATTAAATCAATGTACAATAAAAGGAAAAACAAAATAGAAGAAAGATATTTTAGATCACTATGAACTATATCTATGATAAAAATAGAAGCCTACAAACTTTCACGATATACCTTTTAATATAAAAAATAAATTTTCCAGTATCTTATTATTATAGTAATATTTAATAAATTTGAATATTTTAATAATATAATAAAATTTATTTTAAGTTATCATAGTTATGTATTATCGTTCTATTTTACTGTTCAATTGAGAAATGAATTAGAATTTTAATAATTTATATATTTTTTTTTTTTTATCACTATTTCTTTTTCTTACAAAGACAATAATAACAAACGAAAGAGGTCGTATTTGTAGCGCTATATACTATTAAAAAAAAAGAGAAGAAACTGTTCTATGATTAATAATGAATGACAAAGCCAGATGACTAAATCGCATGTTAGAAATTGCCCTCATTTTTGTTAATTATTCAATATGATAAGTGTTTACATAATATGACAACGTATTATTTAGAAAAAATCCAAATAAATTCACTCATAAATATAAAATGGTAAATCATCAATAATAAACCGATTATTCTACAGATGTGTTTTAGATATAATGTTAACAATGTTTTAATCAAAGGGTACACAAATATCAACGTTATACAAATTGTTATTTTTATTAAAGAAGAATAATAATAAAATATTTACGTGACTATATATAAATATATATTTTACTTCACTTAACAATAAGTATGATTTGAAAATGTGATAACAGCTGATAATTCTTTTTTTTTTTTGTTTTTTTTCTTCTATTTTTTTCTGTTTGAAACAATGATGCAAAACTTCTACTCTCAATTATTCGTCTATTTTAAAAAAACTTGATTAAAAATATCCATTTCATTTCAATGATGATACTTTCTAGAAAATAAATCAATTAAAATAATATATTACAAAAATAATTGATAGAAAATAATATAAAAAATGAAATACAATTGATGACTATTATAGAATATAAATTCAAAAAAAATACAACTATTTTTAAAATATTAACTAATAAATTTTAGAAAATATTTCATTTACCATTTTACTATTTAAATTTAATATTCATATTTTCATAATATATAAAAATAAACGACAAATATTCAAGATTTGATTCATAAGTTTTAATGTTGTTGTTGTTGTTATTTCAAATAATTGTCATTTTTCTTCAGTGATAATCGAATTTAACTGATAGATTAATATAGAGTACTACTGAAAACGATTTCTAATATAGGTAATAATGTATCTAATAGATAAATGGTGTAGAAACGATACAATTTTGAATATTGTATATCGTACATCAATTCAATTTTATTATTGTTTTTTCTCTTTTAATTTCAAATTAAAAATAGAAAATGAGAGTTTAGTCAAATATTTTACTAAAAAATAAAATAGATAATAATCGTAGACATCAAATCATTCCATTCATCGTTCTATTTTGTTTTTCGTCATATTGGAATACTATTATGTTAAATTTTAAAAATTAGAAATAATAATAATATTTATCACTAATATAATATAACTCGCTAATATATTTATTCTATAGTCTTCATAATATCGATCGTTCGATAATCTACATGTCACACTACGTCTAATTGATCATCATTTAATTTAATATTCTTCTAAATGTCATCATATTATATTTTAATAAATTTTAAATAATTTTTTCAATAAATATTATTGTTTGATTGACTTTGTGATTGTCTAAAATGTAAATATTTTAAAAATTTTGTCCGTAATATTTGAAATGCATTTTTACGATAAAAATTAGCATATAATAAAATAACAATAACTAACAACATAAAGATAATTCCTCCAATATACCATGAATCAATATGAGGTTGTTTAGAATAATTTTTTGATTGAATCAATTGATGTTGTTGAGTTGTAATATTTGTAGAATTAATTGTAAATAATATTTTTAACATTATATTTAATTTTAATTAAATATTTTTTTTTTTTAAAAAAGAAAAGAAAAAAAATGTCTTATTTTTGTTATTATCTTTGATCTTTCTACTATATTCATACATAAATATCTATAAACTATTATTTGATTATTTTTCTTTAACATTTCTTTACATATAAATTATTATTATTTTTCCGGATATGTTCACTTCCTCTTCAATACGATTAAAAAAAGTGAACAAAAAATTTATCTTTATTAAGTGAAATGTTTCATATAAATATAATCTATTTCACGCTTGTTTTTTTGTATTCTTTCGATTTACTTATTCAATTTATAGTCATATTAATAAAAGACAAATTTTACACCGGCTGGTGATTTGTATAGATAAGATGTAGACGAACGAAGAGAACGAAAAAAAAGAAGATTTTTTTTTTTCTCTAAAGGTTACTATTTTTTTTGCATGTAGAGAAGTATTTATCCAAAATGCTATTTATACTTTTCTATCATTAATTTGTAATCAAGTTTATACAAGAAAATTTATCACCACATGCTTTAATTATATATAATTTTCATCATAAATTTGTATGTATTAAATTTACTTTTTAAGTTTAAAAATAAATATTTTTCTAATAATTTCGTCGATTATATTTATATATTTTAAAAAATAAACATCAAAATAGAAGACAAAATTACATACAAATAACACGTAGAAAACACTTTATACGTTTTAAGTATCAATTCATTTGAAGAATTGTTTATCATAAAGAAAAAAATATTTTTTATATCGTGAACAAATAAAATTGATTATATCAAGAATAATGAACAAATTATTTGACAGTAAACTTTTTCTGATATCTTTATGTTTCCCTCTGTCTACTACACCAGTTAATGATCGTTGAGCTTCATCGTTTAGTAAAATGCATTGAATTATAAGATGAAAGACAGTTATGTCATATATAAGAATTAAATTGATGAATAGATTGTATAGATTACATAATTTCAAGAAATACAAGTTGATCAACTAGAAAACAATCACTTGGCTTTTTCACAAATGATTCTAGTTCACGCAACACTTTCACTTCATCTATTGTCGGATCATTTCGTTGTGCTTTACGTTGTTTGAGCAAATAATCGTGTACTATTTCAAATGTTTCTTCGCCAAGTGCTTTCATAGCTTTTCTAAAATAATAATTATTTCACATGTTAAAGAAAAATACAGTATAATTTTATATGATGAAAATATTTTAAAAAGTGAACAAATAAAAGGATACGTTCGAAGATTATTAATTTTAATATTTTTTGATATCGGCCCATAGGCATCGTGTAATGGGTTATCTTTTAATGTGATATTGAGATTATCTAAAAAAAGAGATATATTAGTATTTTTGTGTAATGTATCTGGCATTCTAAAATACATACTATCATCAGTTATATTCGATCTTGATGATGTGGCTCTGCCTTTCGAACTATCATGTGTTAGTTGATTAGAAGACATCACATTCGATTTCTGTCCAATTGTTCTAGAAGATGCTAAATACTTTGATGATTTTGACGGACTTATTCGTCGTTGTCTTGGATCTATTGTACGACTCAGTGAATTTATCGAACGATGTGATGCTGACATTGTTCGTTGTGATGGATTTGAACGACTACCCCCATCGATACTACGACAAACTTGATCGTGAAATGCATTTTCGCGAGTTGGTGACGTATCGGGCGGTTCAAAATCTTGGTTGAAATTTGAATAATATTCATTAGTTAAATTTGGATCTACTGGAATTCCATCTCGATTAAAACCTCTCTCAGCGATTTGTCTATAATCCTGTCTCATCGGTGTTATTGGACGTTCATCAATCGAGTATGGTGATTGACTCAAACTTTGATGAAGTGTATTACGAGAATAAGTTTGATTACACAAGGTTTTGTCATCTAAACGGATGAACAAATAAATCGAAATATTTTAGAAGAGACTTAGAGATCAAAACAAAAATGATTATTTTCATAGTGAAAAATACCAAAACAGTATGAAATAGTCAATATAGAGCAAGGCAATGGTGTATACTGTAATTTAAGAACATTAGACCAAAAATTACTTACTTGATCTAATTTTAGACGATTTATTCATTGAATGTTCATGATCATCTGATGGCCATGGCTGTTTCAACTTAAAAAAGGAAAATATATTGTTCGTCTTAGTCAATTACGTTGTCAATCTACTTACACTTGAAAATGTACTCTCACGCATTAGTTGTCTATGAGTCGCTGCTTCATGCGCATTTGCCCGAATAGCCTCTCTTAAAATAGATTCGTTTTGTCAAAAACTGATAATTAAGTGTAGTCAAATTTTCAACATACGTATACATTTGTGCTCTGGCATCTGCATCTTTTCTTTTTCGCTCTTTCGCAAGTTCGGAAGGTGTTTTCTGTTGTGTATATTCATTTGGTTCAAGTTGCTTCAATGTTTGTTCATTTTTATCATCATTGTCATTAAGCCGATTGTTACCATTTGTTTCGCTTACAACATCTTCATCATCGTCTCCTTCCTCTAACAGTTGATTATTTCCTGATATAGACCATTTTTGTTTTTGCATGTCTTGGACAGTTAAATTTTGGCTACTGCAATATTAGAGTATTACATAAAGTGGTTTCAATACATAAGAGAAGAGCAAGACTATATACATACAACATAGAAGCGAGTTCTTTTGACCGTAAGTTGCCAACAATTGTATTTTCTAAGGGACCTGTCATTTTGATTCGCTAATAGAAACAGTAAAAAAACATTTTATAACAAAAATTTATCTTTAACACAAACAAATAATGAATTGTAGAATCTCTCTGTCATTCTTCAAGTTTTTCAACGTAATTTTGAAAAAATTTCTAATCAGATTATATGTTATAATCTTACATCTCGATGTTTTTGAATGAAAGATGATTCCAATAATTCGGCTGCACTTGGCCGATTTTGAGGCTCCTTGATAAACATTCTTTAAAATGAAAAAGATAACATGTGTATTTTTGTCCAAGTTCAATATTAATTTAAGCTTTTATTTACCTACTTTTTTAAAACATCATTCAGTTCTTTTGAATAGGTTACTGGTAATTCTGGTGTTTTTCCTTCAACAACTTTATATATAACATTCATTAAACCTTTACCGTCGAAGGCATGTTGGAATGTACACATCTCATATAAAAGACAACCGACAGACCTAAAAAAATCAAATAAAACTCAAAATAATTCATAGATATTACCGTCGTTTCATGCATTCAAATTAATAGATGCTTTAGAATAAACGAGTCACCCTTGTATCTCAATTCGATTCCAGTAACTTTCTACTACACTTTTCTTCAAACTTTTATTGCATACCTTCTTTTGAATATAGAAGAGCTAAGAAATGTCTAATAGCTTTTCTAACAGCTTTCTACCAACTTCCTATCTCATGACATACAGAGCTTTTATTTAAAAAAAATTTATATTGTGATTTTTTTTGTTGTATTTTTCTATAATACTGCCTCTTAGTTCTCAACGGTCGCTCTTACAAAATATTTCTTGAAGGATTCTTATTACCTGTTTACAATGAGTGCCCATTCTCTAAAATGGTGCAAAAATGAGTTTACTCAGATATTATAAATCAAGCCGAGATACAAAATACAGAATAAATCATGTTTTTTGATGTTAAGAACATACGAACCATATATCAGACTTTGAGCTGTAACCATCGTGTTTCATCACTTCAGGTGACATGAAATATCTAAATTCAAATTAAATTCGTAACGAAATTTCAACAATATGTAACAAGAGTCTTTACGGTGTGCCGGTGAATGTTGTAGCGACATCCATTGTTCCTACCAATATCCGACTGATGCCAAAATCTCCAATTTTGATTTTATTAGCTTTGAGAAATATATTTCTATAATAGAAACAAACAAGAATAGATTTAAATAGCAAAACGATTTGTTTTTTTCTTCTTCTTCTTCGAACCTTGTTTTTAAATCTCGATGTAATACTTTTGACTTATGCATATGTTGAACAGCTATTAAAATTTGTACGAGCCATTCTACAACTTGATCTTCGGATAGTTGTTTATTTTCCTTTTTAAGTTCTTTTATTTTCATATCAAGATCACCACCCTATATTAAAAAAATCAAAAATATAAAAACAATTATAAATAAAAAAATTTGTTTTAACTTACTTCACAAAATTCTGTCACTATACATACACAATCATTTTCTAAAAAACTTTCATGAAACTAAAGAGGAGAAAAATGAACAAATTTGACTCTTGTTAATATGAAACTGTTTACTTTGACAATATGTTCACTTTTTAGCTTTGATAATAATTGAGCTTCTCGAACAGATTCGACGGTTTCAGTCGAATCCATTTCACCCAAACGAACAACTTTAAGAACTTTTCTATAAAAAATAAATAGGATAAAGTTAAATATCAGGTTTTTTGTTGTTAATTGTAACTTACGGTTCATGTTTTGCTTTAAGATCTGACACAAGATAAGCTGTTCCAAAATTACCCGCACCAAGTTTCTTGATGATTTGATATCGTTGATTGAAAATTTGAGGTTCGTCACTTTCCGTCATTCATATAAGCAATTGATTCATTTGTAGAGCGAAAAACATATCTATAATATTCTAAAATAAAAGAATTTAAAAAAATTTCCATTTTTTTACAATCTGTAAATTGTTTAATTCAAGTGCTAAGCTTATCCACAAATTAGTGTATATTTCCTACACAACTTCAATCGTCTTACATTATATATAGACTAAGAACAATCTACTTGGTTCTATTAAAAATTACAAAACTAAATTCATGTGTTCGACTTAGTGCAAAAATTAAATTTTTGATAGTTCAAGTTTTTGTTTAGAATTCCATAGAAAATCGCCATTGAAGAAGTTCGACTTGGCTCATTCCGTTCAATATTCTAATTCATTAATTAAAATACGAGCATATTCTTTAAATTAATGGCGCTTGAATCAGAAATAATTTTACCATCTTCTAATTCCGAATTTTTATGTTGCTCTTCACGTTATGTATGTAAATAACTATAGATTATAATTTTTGTAAAATTTTTAGATAAAATTTTCTTCGCCAATTAATTCTCTCGATCTCCTAGACAGGATCATACATCTTTCTTTTGATATGGGTACACATTTGAGAATAAATATGATAGAGTTAACAGCAGCTTTAAATCTTTTTATTAATAAAAAGATTAATAAAAAAAGATAAAAAAGATAAATTAATAAAAAGATTTAAAGCTGCTGTTAACTCTATCATATAGGACAATACAAAAGGGTCATAGAAATGTCTGCTCAACGAAAAACACCTTCGATAAAAATCTCGTTTGATTTATTTTGTTTTCGAAATTATAGCATCAAATTGATGGTCGAAATGGTGCAACTTCACGACAAAGGATTTGTATTAAAGTCGTCTCTTGTCCGAAATATTAAAATATACTTTGGAGTTAAGTTATATTATCAAGAGAATCGTTTCATGAGTTAGATCAGATAAGATTACTTCCATTGCCTGTACTTTATTTTGCCACTCAAATATCCTTTTGCAAGTTGCCATTTCATAAGAACATAACTGACAGACCTATAATATAAAAACAAAAACGATATGATCAAATTGTGTCATGCGTTTCTTGGTTTTACGAAACAGTTATCTGTCTTTGTATTTTATCCTTCGTAACCTGAAAATTCTAGAGATATATGGAATGGGGTCCTAATATTTTATCCGGCGTATTAATCACTCTACGGCTTCTTATTGATGGAGGACTGTAACAACCACAGTTTCCACCATCTTACTAAAATAAATAGAGTTTACCAATAACCAATGAACGCCTAATAAAAGCGTCTTTGAAGATATACTGTATCGTTTATATTTTGATTTAGCATTGTGCACTAAATAGGCAGTACCACAACTTTCAATACGCAGATGCTTGAATGAATGAATGAATTTTATTCACGAAAAGTGAGAGTCATCAAAGGTCATCGACCTATAAAACAATGACTCGAGCCAAACAACAACAAAAGAATCTATAAATAGAAAAAAAAGAATAAATAAATA
>CAJNOQ010000363.1:0-53481 GCA_905250885.1 Didymodactylos carnosus | reverse complement strand
GCAAATGTTTGCACGACTGATACATGAGAATGCTGATATTTCAGTCTATTTTCAACATTTATTCAATATACACGGTAATCAACAAACTGCCGCAAGAATTTATTATAAAGACAAAATAGTTGAAACCGTTCAATCTGTACCAACTTCAACTACATACAATCGATTTGGAGTTGTCTCTGACCATTCATAGTTTTATATCTACAATAATAGTCCCCATTTTTGTAAGAATACAGCTACAATACTCACTGTTAACCCTTGACAGCTGTCTGAGGGTCCAGTTGGGCCCACTGTGCAGTTTTTTGTTTGTTATTCGGCAGTATTCATCTCTTTCGAGCTGCTCTCTTTCCTAAACGTCAATCTTCTACCCATGCACACTACCTATATCAAGTGTCTTGAATGAGTCTTACAGACAAAAAACTGAAGTATGAGTCCGCACGGACCCGATAACAACCATGGTGTTATATTTACGATTTCCAGCCGTGTTAGAGCCGCTCTCTGTCGTCATTTTGGTAGAGTAAACATTTTTCTACAAAATGAGACGTTCCGCAGCTATGAGCGAATCTTGATAACCGATGTACAGAAATTTTCCCGGATGTTCCAACACTAGTTATACACTGGTACATACCTAATTATAAAACCATTCCCAAAAATGTCTTCTATATAATATACATTTACATACCCTGCATCAGTATCAACATATCCACCTAGAAGGAGCATGATGTAGACCATTGATCCATGCATGAAAAGCTTCAATCAAATGGTAAAAAGCTTGAACTTCTCCCATACGTTCCCATGTGGGTCCAACCGGACCCCTGAGCAGCCATGAAGTCCAAAAATGAGAACAGCTGTCAAGGGTTAAAAAAACACATTGATAACTCATCGTGTCTAATACTTTATCCAATATAACTTGACTTTTTTTTCCAACGAATTTGTATATTTTTTTTCTATATTCGTTCATATTCATGTATAAAAAAAACATCAATAACAACAAAACGAAAAACAATTATATTGGACAAAACAAAAAAAAACTTATACAAACTACAACAAAAAACGTCAAATAAGGCAATTCTATAACAAATATTTATAGAAAAACATCTGAGTACAAAAATTTTCCTGAGAATTATATTCACAAAAACGCAAAAATACAAAAGAAAAAACAAAATATAACCGGGACTATGGATGTACAAAATACACACTAATAAAGACACATAATTCACTGTTTTAAACTTCGGTTTGAAAAAACGACGATAATTTAATTCGATTATTATCTGTAATTGACAATGGTATATTACCTTCGCTACCGTGCCTTAGACGCGTAGGCGTTGATGTTAATCGACTTGTTTCATCAATATCATTATTTTCTTCATCGTCCTCTTCATCATTACATCCATTCGTTCGACTATTTCGTTTTATTTTCAAACTATCTAGTTTTCTTGGATTTACTTTCCATCCTCCACTACCACTACCTTTCGTTGTTGAATTTGAATTTTGAAATAAACTTGTTATTGAATTACTTTCTCCATTTTGTTGTTTGACATAACTTAATGTGGGTTTTAATTCTGGTGGTAGAGTACCACTATCAGACGATATATCGGATGAATCAATACTGTTCAATAAGTAGGACGGAGTAGTATCGATAAATGTAGAATATGTCGACGATAATGGTTTTAGAATCGATGTAGTCCTTACATAGTGATTATGTGGTATTGGACGAGGAGATGACGATGAATTAACGGATTTATTCGATCGGGGAATTAAACTAGTACTTGTTAAACCAAAACAATTATCAGATGGTGATAAATTTATATTGTTACTGTTCTTGGCTAAAAATAATAAAGAATTAGAAATACATTGTATATTAGACTTTAAATAAATATACAGAAATGTTTAATGTTAAATTCTTACTTTTATTAACTTTAGCATAAATTGCTTTGTCTTGTGGATGTTTTATTGATAGTATCGCTTTATATTCATCTTCCCCTACTTCGTCATGTTGCACTTGTTCGTCTGTGTTACTATCGTTCGACGATTGAGTAAGTTCAATATCATTTTGTTCGGCTAATTTTTCTGTTAAACTTGATAGTGAATTTATTCTCACATTATAATCTGTTAACGGATTACTCGTGTTAGTATTATATTCTAAATAGATTTTTTTAAAATATTACACAACTATATCAAGTAGAAAATCTTATTAACTTACTTTTAGCTGTTGACACTAGAAAGAGAAAACAAATGTTAGTTTTAAAAGTGAATGAATTTAAGATATGTCAGATTAGAAATCTAAGTCGATAATCACAAGTCCGATCTGAACCAAACTTTAATGGAATGTTCACTACGTCATAGTAAGGCAACGAAAAGTATTTTTATGGCTCTATCTAGCTCTGTTCACAAGATATCGCCATAACAAAGATCTTAATTGGGATCTTTAATTCGCGAAATTCATTCCAGATAGATGAGAGAGTTTTGTTTGTTGTAGTAAGCAATCGTGGCTAGGAGTTGATAGAGTCCAGAGTATTTCGGAAATCTTTCTCATTCAGAAAAGAAAAAAGTCAGGCTGTTTCATTTCCACAAATAAAAAAAATGTCTCTGTTCAGTACATCGTCATCAAGATGGCGTCCGTATGCAAGTCTCAACATTTGCTTTGACTATCGCTCAGAACTGTTCGACGTGTCATTTTGATCAACTAATGTTTATTCTACAAACTGACTTATGTAAATTGAATTATTTATTGCCAAAGTGGAAAGATGTTCGAAAGATTTTTGAAAAACTCGTTAAAAAAAATATCCCTCTACTATGATAAAAAGCAATGTAAATTCTATCTGACCGCCTGCTCATCTCAATATGGACTTGTTTTTAACCGAACTTTCGATTTCTAACTTGCATTGGATCGTTAAACAAGAAAACTTACGATCAGATTCTGTTTCTTGATCTAAATTGTTAACCATTGAGGTAACTAATGGAATTCGTGTACTTTCTAAAAATATTATAAATAAATTTAGAGAAAACACTTTACAACTTGTTTACAAAAATATACCATCTTCAATCACATTGTAATGGAGAAAATTTTCTGGTGGAATGTTTTTACTATTATTATAAATCATTTTTCTGTTACCGATTGACCAATAGAGAGCCGATTTTGGATCATTCTAGAAAAGACAAGACATTCTCACATATTCTTCATAGTAGTCAAATGTTTACATACCATTCGTTTATTCAATGATTCACGTGATAACGTTTTTACAGATGATTTCTCTGGAGTAGAATTCTAAACAAATATAATGTAGTTAGAATAAATCATTACAGTTTTAAAATAAATTACTTTTTCATTTAAATTATTCATCTTTTTAAATGTTGAATTATGTTCTTCATTAAGTGGTATACTTTCCGGACCATTAGTTACTGTTTCAATATGTTGCTGTTTTTTGCCACCTGCGTGTCCATTATTAAATTTCAATAATGTTTGTACTGGACTTTCAATTGCTTGTCTCTCTGGTGATGTTGTCATATTATTTAATAGTAATGGTGATGAAACAATTAATTTTTGTTTTTGAGCTGCTGTTAGACTGGATTGCTGTTTACGATTCGCATAAGGAGTTGATCTTCGACAATAAAGTAATATAACAATTAATAAAATAAATAATAATAGTCCAACGCCAATTGAAATAGCAATGAGAATATATTGAGTGGAAGTTGATGTTGAGAATGAAGATGATGTTGATAAAAGTGTCGTGGAATGATTTAAACATGAGGAAGAGGTACAATTTGTTTCACTACATATGTAACTACCAATTGTATTAATACATTGTGTATTTGATGGACATAAATTTTCATATTCTAAACATTCATTTACATCTTCTTGACCCAATTGATCATGACTCGATACACACGTATAAGCTACACTTTGTCTATAAGACTGATGAAACGATCTAATATAAAATAAATAATTAATATTAAACAGTATACTTTTGTTTTTTCATTCTATTATAGTCGAGAATCAATCGTCTCTATAGTCGTTTCATAGGCAAAGATATTTTAACATTGAAATTACCTTATTGTCATATTTTGTTGTTGTCGACAAATTCGACGTTCTTGATCTTGACATGGTCTACTTTCACATGGTAATAAATCCAATTGACATTGTTTATTTGCAAAACGTTTAAGACATGTACATTTGTAACCATTTGATACGGTTGAACATTTTCCTCCATGATAACATGGATTTAATGAACATATTGAATGATCTAATTTTGAACGTGTTTCTAATTCTGGAGGTAGTTGACAACCGTCATGTGTTCCAATGTGAATTAATTCTTTATCATTTTTTAATTGAATTAACTGTGAATTAAATGTAAAATTTCCTAAACATCCATGAAATCCGCCACCAAGTTCCGATCCAATTGTTAATTCATCCACAATATATGATTTTAAAAAGGATGGAATTTTATATAAATCACTAAAAACATGATCAAGACGAATTAAAATTGTTTTCGTATCAACAAATAAATGAATATCATGCCATAAACCATCGTTACATTGAATCAATGATAATTTCATTATTTGTTTAGAATTAAAGTCTACACTTATATGACTATCGACAATCTAGAAATAAAAAGGATAAAATACTTTTTTAGTTTTATATTTGTTCATTATTCTCTATCAACTACTTACATTAATACCAAGTGTAAACAACTTTGCTGTCATTTTTATTAAAATAGCTTGTGGTATTTGAGTTCGAAACGTGAATTTTGTATTTATAGTTGACATTGTTCGATTTAATTTCCATCGTACATAACTATAGCCATCAAATGTAAGAGAATTTGATGAGTCTAAAAAAACAAAAAATAAATTGAGTTTAAACATAGTGTGTCAATAGTAGAAAAAACTTGACAATATATATCTTTTTAAAATGAATAGCTAAAAACTTTTGATACGTGCTGATAGAGAAATGATATAGTCATTTAAAAGTATATTCACTATCACTGTGAAGAGAAAAAAATTGAAGTTCAATTTCCATTGAATCAAACGTCTAAGCTTTCTTTGACACAGAGTAAAACAAGATATTTTTAAAATACCTCTGCATGTTGGTGAATTGATATTGATACATTCATTGTTCAGATTCTCTTCTAATAAATCACTGGCACTTTTCGTTTCACCACATGGTTCATCAATACACTCACATTCATACGAATCATTTAGTTCGATACATCTTTCATTTGGTGAACACGGATTTAAAGAACAATGTTTTTGATAAATTTCACAACGAGATCCTTAAATAAAATTGATAAATTAAAAGTTAATCATTGTTAAAAATAATTATATTTTTACATACCGATATAATTTGGTGTACAGACACATCGATATTTCCATTTATATTTTGGCATAAATAAATTGTACTCTTGTGTATCAACTTCATACAAATGATAACTATTTTGAATCAATTGAATTTTACTTATACAATTTCCATTATTTTTACATGTTTGACTTGTACAATGTGATGTTGTCATTGATTGAACAAATTTTATTTGAGATGATCGAAGAATTAAATCACTATTATTTTTAATTACATTAAATAATAATTTTTTATGTAAAAAACGTAGAGAATGAGATTGTTTTGTAGGTGTACGTGTTTGATAACGAGCAATAGAAATTAATAATTCAATCGTTTTTATTTCACTACTACTTATATTATGATAAGAATATGTTGTTAACAAATCTTTCACTGGAACAGATCCATCATTCAAATCATAGTCATATTCATCATCATCATAATGTAAATCATCGGCAAGTCGACTGAAATGAAATAATTGCTAGAATTAGCTTTTTTAATACGAATTCGAAAGACGTGAATGATCAATACACATTTATAGATCACAAGCAGATACAGAGACAATTTCCTAATCTTCATGTAACACCACATTCTTCTCGATCAGGATGGGTAAGCAGAAGACCTTCTCACTCTAAATTCTGACACTATCCACTAGATTTTTCGTGTGGCAAACATTTGTCGAATCTTTTTGTGACTATCAGAGATGGGCGATGGACGTCCATCGCCATTCTTCACGGAGCGGACCTCTCAAGGGAGATTTCTGAAAACTTGGCGAGGCACGGGGCGATGACGCGGCAAGAACTCCACGACATGAACACTACGACATTTTTTCTTGTGAGCGAAAGACGAGACGGAGACGCCGGACGGAATATTTTTTAGTTCACACTTGGGAAAAATGTTTGTTCTTGTGAATCAAGATAGAACAATGAATTATGATGATGCTAGCAGAGATTTTTCGGACTCAGGAGGATCGATGAGGTAGTGCTAGAGAAAAATCTTATCAAGAGTTGACGATGAACGAGGCAGTGACGGGCAGAAAAAGCTTACGGGGCGATTCTTGCAAAGTACATTTATCGAAACTTGGCGAGGTGCGGGACGATGACTAGATAGGAAGTTTGTGAGGCAATCCCTGCGAGGGAGCTAAAGATAGTCCATCGCCCACCTCTGGTGAGTATAACAAATAGTGCGATTCTTTTACAAGTATTTGACCTAACAGAGTATAAGAGACTGGCAACTAATGCCAGTAGTTCAATCGCCAATAACCTACCTGGGAAAATAGGTGACAGACAGTCTTTTAAACACGGATTCCGCAACTTGATATACAAGTTGGAAAAAATGAATCCCGAATGGAACGAAAATATCCTGAGAATAAGAGACAAAAATATAGGAAGAAAAGACGAGTATACCGTGACATGTTTCGGTTAAAAAGTAAATTCTGATGCTGAGTAGTCGAAGTTCTTTGCATTCAATAAATATTTTACTTGCTTAAAACAAAACTGTCTATTAGGAAAATATTTCCCCACCCTGGCTAAAAAACGAATCGGAAACCTTGTTCTCGATAATAACTTACTTATGATCTCGTTCTTGTTCATATTCCTGCGGTTGTATAGCGTATATATAAACATATTTTAAATTAACGCCAATTATATCAGCCAATGTTGATTTTAATTTTTGTAAACCATCAAGAAAAAATTGTTTATAATTATAAGGTTCAACTATGAGCGATATTGAACGTTCAAGCATCTCTTTTTCAATTGGCCATAGACGAATATCAATACGGTTGACATCAAATGATGATTCCGTTTCATGATTGAAATAGGTTGAAAATTGAAAAGAATTCATTATTGTTGAATCAATATGTCCATCGCTATTATTGAACGCTAAAGAAATAAATGATATAGTTATGAGAATAAAATTTTCACGAGGTCAAAAAACGGAAAAAGTAATATTATTTCTATTTCTCATTATATTTCTTTAAATTAGAAATCAAAACTAACCTTGTTTTTTCACACCTATGACAATAATATTTGCTGTTAGTATCAATGGTTTCGAATAATGTTGATTCTGTTGTGATGTTGTTGTGTTTAATTTTAACCATAATTCTGTTTCATTTTTAGATATTTGATTTAGACGAAAATAGTTTTGTTGTTGTTGTGATTGTTGAACTAACTGATAGAATAAATAATCGTACAGATGATTATTATTCACTTTTAATTGTCCTAAATTGACCATTGTTGCCGTTTGTGTTGAAATATATCCATCAATTTTTTTTATTAATAATTTTGGTTTTTCAATGATTCGTTTCGAAAATATCACTGTTAACATCATATCGGAATATAATTGTTCGACATCAAAAACACGTACAGTTATTTGATATTGTCTATCTTGAGAAATATTTTTAATTAGAATAAGTTGATTTGAATGTTGAATATCAAATACACGATCATCATTACCAGAAATAATTTGAAATATTTTATCGATCATTCCATCTTTATCAATGACTGAATGAAAAAGAAAAAAATGAAAAATTGAGACGATTATTTGACTTAGGAGAGAAGGTCCACAAGTATTACTCGCACTTTTCAATGGAACATATCCTAATTTGTAGAGCTCGACGAGCTGATTACGAAGGCATAAAGCATTTTCCTCCATTGAAGACCCGTTTTTCAGAAATAATAATCAAAACCTTTCTTAACGAGACATAATTGTGGCGCACAAATTTCTGATTAAAATGAGATATCTACCAGTTTTACACGACCTTTCTTTGCAAAGTTATACAATTTACAAGGAAAGCCCTAAATGTTCATTGTCAGCTCAAAGCTACAGAAATCAGACGAAATTAATTGAGGGCTTTTCCTGTAAATTGTATAACTTTGCAAAGAAAGGTCGTGTAGAACTGGTAGATGTCTCATTTTAATCAGAAATTTGCGCGCTACAATTATGCCTCGTTAAGAAAGGTTTTGGTTATTTTTTAGAGTTTCTGAAAAACTGGTTTTCCAGAAAATCGGATCTTCAAGAGCCATGGGGGAAAATGCTTCATGCCATTGTAATCAGCTCATCAAGCTCTACAAATTAGGATATGTCCCACTGAAAAGTGAGAGTAATACTTGGGAACCTTCTCTCGTTAGTTGATTAAGAAAGTGTCTCTCTCAATTGTTAAGAGTTTGTAAAACTATCTAGAATCTTTCAAAAGTTGACCATTCATTTTTCGTTTCTCGCGATTTAAAACTTCAATACAATAGTTAAAATAAAGACTTACCTGAAAAATTATACAATGTTGTATTTACACTTGGATAATTAAAATATGTCAATGTTAATGTTTTATTTTCAAATTGTGGTGGATTATCATTTAAATTTTTAATATGAATTGTCACATTTAAAGTTGAATTAAAAGATATTGGTTGACCATTATCATTGACAATTACCGTTACATTTTGATTTGATTCATCTAATTCATAATCAAATTTTTTTAAATTATAAATGGTACCAGTTGGTGTAATATTAAAATTTTGATTTGAACCATCAAGATAATATGTTAAATTATTTGATTTATCTTTATCATACGCATTAATTGTACAAATATTTAAAGATAATTGATTTTCATTTAATTCACAATTATATTGTTCGATAAAATGTGGATGATTATCATTTTCATCAAGAATATAAATATGTACAGTAATTTGTGTACTATTTTGAACATTTTGAATAACATTATCTTCAATAGCTTCAACTGTAAATAATATATGTTTATCATGTTCATAATCTAATGGTTTAATTAATTTAATTACACCCGTACGGGAATCAATATCAAAATAGGATACATGACTATTATTATTAATAATATGATAAGTAATATTACCATTTGAATCGGGATCACGACTTGATGCAACAACTTGCAATACAGTTGAACCTAAAAGAATATTATTTTATTTTGTATTTAATTTTTATAAAATACAATAGTTCTCTTTCACTTCTCGTCCATTAGATTAGATGATTTTTTTATAAAATAAATTTATTCTAATTGCAAAAATAAATTTACCTAGTTTTGTTGCTTCACTAATATTTGTTTCATACAATTGTTCATCAAATATAGGTGGTTGATCATTAACATCATTAACAATTATTGTAAGTATTCCTGTTGAATTTAATTTATTATCACTTTCATCTTCCATCATTATCAAATAATGTTCGCTTGAAATTAATTCTCTATCATATGTTTTTAATAGAATAACTGATCCAGTTGTTTTATCAAGTCGAATATCATTCTTTGTCTCATTTAGTAAATAATAATTAAAATGATGACCATTTAGATCATGAGAATCTAATGCTTTAACACGACCAATGTACAGTGGATAACGATTATTTTCATTAACTGATAATTCAAGACTATCAGATTGAAATTGAGAAATTTTGTCTTTAATATTAATTAAATGTACTATTACAGGTAAATGACAATTGAGATTAATAAATCGTTCGTCATTTTTTAGATCGAGTGAAATGTTAAATTTATATGTAGACTGGGTTTCATAATCGAGACGATCAATTACACTAAGGACACCTAAAAACAGAGAAAAATGTTTACATTTTTGAACAAATTGAGTCCTTAGACAATTGAGGTTTGATGTCCTTTCCAATCGATTCATGTACAACAACACATAATGTTATATTGAAAAACTCATCTCATATCGGTTTTAGAAAATAAAATTAACAACCGAACCGAAAACGAATTCTATTTAACGTTTAAAACAGCCGAGATATTTAAATTTTAAAAATGGATCTTTTTTCAAAAAATTCTTTTTTATTTCAGTTTTTAGGGCTTTTTACTGCCCTCTTCTTATAAAGTTGGCCGATAGTGTCTACTTTCAAGCTAAGCTGATCGAAGAATTTTTAAAAATGGAGTTGTTAGGCTGCATTTCAAAACATCCCTTTTTGATTCGTTTTTCACATCTCAGTTCTTGATCGACTGACTTTTCCCACATGATTTAGACTGACTGTAACTCTCCGAAGCCAAAACGTTTTGTTTTTCCTTACCTGTCGATTGATCTATTCTAAATGGATACGAATCTTTTCCAATAAGTGTCATTGATAAATCATTTATTTGTTCCATTTTGAAATGACTATTTCGACTAAAATTATTCGCTTCTATCAGACTGGGTATTATTGAAGCTATTACTGTATCAACTGGTACTTCTTCCTTTATTGACCATTCATGTGTATTCTGGAAAAGATGATAAAAAATGAATATTAGTCTATTATATCGAGAGTATACAGTTCCTATTTAACTATACCTTTGGACAAACAAAGTTGTTCCACTTTCTTGTTGTTATAATTCGTATTTGTGTTTGACAGAAACGTTCTTTAAGTCCATCATGCATCAGAATAGTAAGATTAAAATATGTTGTATCTAATGTAACATTTAACAATGATACAACAAATAATTGACCATTTTCATTTACTGAAAATAGACCACTGTCATCTCCAGATAGAATATAATACCAACGACGTTGTTTATGGTCACTTCCAACATCAATATCATCAATAACAGTACCTAAAAGATAAAAAAAATAATTAAATTGACACACTTTTCTTTAACTTTAACACTCATCTCATTTCCCTATGAGACATGCTGATTCTATTCTTTTTGAACTACAATAAGGTGGGCCATATAACTCGGCTCACTTTTGCATTATTTTTTCTCTTATCATTCATGTACAGCTCAAGAACGTCTCAAGTTGAAGAGAACAATGTGCTGAGATATTTTCACGTTCAACATCACCTATCGTTCAAAAGCTATAACAAGAATACAAACATCAGCATTTTATCAGGAAAGTTTTGTAAAATAGATATTGCATATTTTTCCGATAAAATGCTGATGTTTGTATTCTTGTTATAGCTTTTGAACGATAGGTGATGTTGAGTGTGAAAATATCTCAGCACATTGTTTTCTTTAACATGAGTGACTACATATCGTGAAAAATGATACGAGAAAATAAATGCCAAAAAAAAAAGTCACAGAAGTTCACTGCAGTAGCCGAGTGACGTGGCCAAACCAAACAATGTCTATACTGATGTTGAAATTACCCGGTAGACTTTGATCAGATATGTTGGTTATTTCTTTATTGGAACAAAACCTCAAATTATTTTTATTTGTGTCGTCATGATCATAATTATCAAACGTAATATTGAGTAGAGCTGTTGTATTTAACGATGGTAAACCAGAATCTATTGCATATAAAGTTAGTAGTAAATAATTTTTATTTTCTAACAAAGATTCATCTTTATTATCATTCGTTTTAATCGATAACCATCCATTTGTATCATTTATTTCAATAAATGAATTTTCTTCTATTTGATATCGAACATAGCCATTTAGACCAGTATCATGATCCGTTGAAAATACACGTGCTAATAATAAATTATTATTATTAAATAATTTCTTTTTCATTACATATATTTTATAAACATCTTTTGAAAATCGTGGTTTATTATTATTAATATCATCTACATATATTTTTACTTTTGTTGATATTGTTAATGTTAAATTTTCTGTTAAT
The DNA here is from genome assembly GCA_905250885.1 of Didymodactylos carnosus. Taxonomy (NCBI): domain Eukaryota; kingdom Metazoa; phylum Rotifera; class Eurotatoria; order Philodinida; family Philodinidae; genus Didymodactylos; species Didymodactylos carnosus. The sequence goes on along the minus strand of CAJNOQ010000363.1, from coordinate 41,601 downwards.
TGTTTTTGTGCATGAATTTCAAATTGACATAAATCAATATTATTTGAAAATTTATTTTTTAAATAAATATGACATTTCGATAATTGAATATTTCGAATACACCATTGTTTTGTTAACGGTGTTGATACAAGAGAATAGTCAACAATTGAATATGGATCTTCTAAACAACTTGTACCAATTTGAGAACCTGAAAAATTTGGATAAAAACAGTAGAAATTTATGTCTATTTTTTCGGATTATTTATTACCTTCTTGTAAATTTTCATTAATTCTAAATTCATATTGATTTTTAGTAAAATGTATTTTTTTTTCATTCGATGGTAATATTGTTATCATTATACGTGTATTTGTTGTATAATTTGTTGAAAATGCTTGAATAAATAGATCATATTGTTGTGGATATTGAATATCTAATAATTCTCTCGATGTAACTAATAGATTATTTTGAATTGTAAAGAGATTTGTATAAGTTTTATTGATAAATTCAAATTTTGATGGTAATAATAAACGATCATAATGATCAACAATTTGTAATTTCATTATACGTGTATTAGATTCAAATGGTATTTGTAGAATAGGATAAAATGAATAAGATTCAAATAATGGTGTTAATGATCGATCAAGTAAATTTTCATTTATAAGACGAATTTGTGCATATTGTAATTGATAAGCAAAATCTATCGTTGATACATAAAAATCAACATCGGACTCATAATTTGTTGACGAATCCGAATAATACAAATCATAATCAAATTTGGACATATTCAATGTTAAAACACCTATTAAAAGAAAAGAAGTCAACATATAATCTATAGAAACTGTCAATGATTTTAAATAGTTCACACAACTTACCTGTCTGTAAATCAATGTAAACTCCTTTTGGTTGCATGTGTAATTCATATTTTAAATAATCTCCATGATCTTTGTCTGTTGCTTGAACTTGTCCTAATATTTTATGAATAAAATCATTTTCGTTATTAGATTCAACACGATATTTAAATGTGTATATTGTCTGATCGAATATTGGACGATTTCGAGAATAATCATTAATAAAAATTGAAAGTAAACCTGTTGTTACGTACAAACCATCTGTAACACCAACTTTTAATTCGTATCGAGATGACAACGATTGTTGTTGTTGTTGTTGGTAGTGATGGGGATTATTTGTCAGTGTTATCACTCCTAAAATATATAGAAGTAAATTTTACTGTTGTTATATTTTTCTCTTAAATCTATTACGTTGGTAAAAATTTTTATTAAAAAAGATGCTTGAGATCATAGTCAAGACGTTAGCACCGTTAGCATATTCAGTTGTTTACATTAATAAAAAGAAAAGACAGGAATAAGACTTACCCGTTGTAAATAAAACAGAAAAATGAGAGTTTTGAAACAAAATCTATTTTCAAAAGAAATTTGTGAATTTAAATACACTTAACACTGTATGACGAGTACAAGAGAAACATCACCCGTACAATTTTAAGTATGAGGAGAAAAATACGAAAAAAACTTTTAAAAATATTCATAATGAAAAAGCAAACTGCTTGATGTACTTTAAATAAAGTGTCTGTATCTATGTGTGGAGTGTTGTAGTCATATTTCAAGATCCGATACAATATTCTATGACTGAAAAGTATATCTATTTTGTTACGTTACCTGTTCGATTATCAATTTCAAATAAACTATTATCACTATTTTCCATAAGATGATATAATCGTTGATCTTGATCTAAATCATGAGCTGTTAATTTTGTAACAAATATTTTCTCATTAGACTGTTGTCTATCAATAAATGTTTTCGATAATTCGATATATGAATTTAAATTGATAAATTTTGGTGCATGATTATTGTAATTTTTCACATCAATTTCGATAATTGTTTGACTTGACGATGATTTTATTATTGCACGAGCATAAAATGAATAAAATGATTGTAATTCATAATGCAACCAATTTTTTAATATTATGACCCCTAAATTATACAATAAATAAATGTTAAGAAGAACAAAGTTACTCTACTCTTGTCGTTAGATTATTTTTACCTGTTCTTGCATCAATATCGAATAAATGTTCATTATGTTCTAACAATTCATATTTGATATTATGTACAGTCGATGTTGTATTCAATTTAAATATGATTGATCCAGGTGGTGTAACCTCCGATATTTCTATGTAATAAATATTGAACTGAAATTTGATATCATCATCATTATTACCATTTGATTTTATCAATACATTTATCGTTGAATTTTGTTCATAAATTAAATCACGAACAAGAACAATTAATGTATAGTTTTTATTTCCAAGTTTTTTCACAGCATATATCGTTCCATTATCAAAATCGATCGAAAAATTGTTATCATTTTCACTCAATAATTCATAAACCAATCTACTATTTTGATCGTACCCATAAGCATAAACTGTACCAATTTCCGATCTATTTGATGCTAATAGTAAACATAAAATAGTAAACATAAAAATGTTTTAAATTACTTTCAGTTTTTATTTAACTTACTTGTATTAAACGTATAATTTTTTACATTGAATATCGGTGCTTTATCTCCAACAACATCAACATCAACAGTTCCATTTTCAATATTATGATTTAATTCATCATAAACATTGAATATCAATTGAAAATGATCTTGATTTAATGGTAATGATTTATTTTCGAGAATAAATGTAAAATATTTCGTATTAGTCGGTAATAATGTGTCATTACTCTGATTTTTTCGAATCATACGATAGAACGATGTTGTTTCGAGTAGTGGTTTGTAAGATGCCACTCTATGTACAGGTATAAGACAAAATTGTTTGTCTTGTTTTTCATTTATTGTCATCTCCACTAATAAATCATACGATGTTTGATTCAGTACACTATTAATACTCTTTTTCAATAGTAAACCGTGTTCAGATTCAATTTCAAACTGATCATTGTAATTTAACAGATTATAGAAATAAGGCGAACGATTCGATGATGAACATCTACGATGATCATTTACTAGAAACAAAAGAGAGTAAAGTTATTGACAATGACTTCAGTTTCATACTATTCACAATTTCTATTTACACTCAAAATAATTATTTTTGAATTTTCTACTATATTCTAATAAATAAAGTCTAGAATTTGAGATATTGCGGTTTTCTCAATTCTCCGATTTCTAAAATTTATCTTCAAACAAAATCTAGAATTTCTAATTTATTACAATATAACAGAAAAGTCAAAAATAATTATTTTGAATGTAAACGAAATTACGCATAAAATCTCTAAGGTAGTCCTTCTTTCTTGAACGAAATGTAGGTGTATTTCAAAAACGATTGCATCATACTTACAAAACATGCAGATTCAAGTACAACAAAAAAGATTTATACAGATTAAAATTAAACATTTCAGGAACACTCCTCTTTTTTGAAAAAGTTTCTATTCTAAGTTGAACATGGCCTAATGTAGAGGAAAGTCTGAGATTCAAAATAACATCATTTTCCAAAATAGTTGAAGTTGGTGTACATTGCATCACGATCGAAATCTCATCCAAGAGAGACAAAAAGTTTTATCTCAGATATCGGAGACGATATTTTAAAGGTGATTTTTCGCTTTTGACTTTTCCGCCTCGAGCTATAGGACTTTTCAAGAGTTTTTCTAAAGGATTTGTTTTGTTCTTATTTATTATGCTCAAGAAGAAAAAGTCAAAGACGAAAAGAAACATTTGAAGTGTGAGATATCGTTCCAAGTATCTGGGATAATATTTTAATCTAGACTTAAAACTTAAGCGTCGTAATCTACGCATGTTAAAAACGAAGTATACATAGAGCTTCGTCAGATGTTTTATACATTGGACTCAATCGATCTTTGCTTCGACTCTAATACGAAAACCGTAAAATTTTTGTATTTCTGTGAACATTTGTTTATTACTCAGAAAATTTTCTCCATATAAGTAACTTGACGTACACAACAATGTGCCGTTCTCAGTATGTATTCAACTGGAAGTTCATAGACACCCTGTTTTCAGAGAACCATTCGAGAAAGATCTCAGAGCACAAACGGATAGCAGATTCGTAATTAATGTCAAAAGTTCTCCCAAAAGAAGTATGTTACAGGTGGAGAGCGATTAGGGTACTTCCCGAGTTAGTGTTGAAATGTGAAATATACAAAATAAATACGTACCACTATGTTCATCTTTTGTATCATTCATATGTATAAATCCAATTGATTGTGATTTATTTTCCAATTTAAATTCCACTTTTTCTCTCATGTAACAATTGAATTTATATTTTTGTTCTTGAAATATAATTTGTATTCTTGCAATATCATTTTTATTATTATTAATTGATATTACAAAATCATACAAATATGATAATTGAATTTGTTTTACATTTTTAACAAATAATCGACCATTGAAATTATCTAAACCGAATATTTGTGACATATACTCATTTAACATTGTATATTGAATTTCATTATTAAATACTGTTAAATTTACATAACCAATTGTCATATTATTAACAAATACATTAGATAATACTTTAAAATCATAGACAGATTTCAAAAATTTAATATTATCTGTTATTACTGGTCGATCATGATTTACTTTTAGTGTAATTTGTACAAGTGAAATTATACGTTGTAAATATTTGGCAACAACAATAAATGGATAAAAATTATGTAGAAAAATTCCATTGACTTTAATTAATCCAGCATATGAATCTAATTGAATTATCGATGATATATTTGGATTTAAAAATTGATAGGTAATATCAAAGTTTGATAGTAAAGATCCTTTTGTTCTCAAAATAATTGGACTTGTTTTATTCGATAATGAGTAAACGTACGAGGAATTTTCAAATGTATCATTTACATATCTAAAGAATTCAAATTATCGATCAAAACTATTCAAGATTTCATTCATAGAAAAATGACTATTTATATCTAATATTTCACTTTGATATCTATCCACTAGCTTTAAACTTATTTTTAACTACTTACCCATCATATTTATTCAATTCAAATGTAAAATTATCTTGTTTAAATGTGATCAACATATTTTGAGTATTCACTAGTTTTCCAATCATTTGAAATTGACAAGTAACAATGTTTGACTCGGATAATGGATCGTAGCCTTCTACATTGAAATGAAAATAGAGCTCACCCGTTGATTTTAACAAATAATTTGGTAATAATCGATTTTTTAAATAAAGAGTCCCAGTTAATTTGTCAAGATGAAAATAATCTCGATAATTTTGAGTATCATTCATGAAATTGACATATTCTAAGGTATATAAAAATAATTTTGATTGTGCTTGAAGAATATCAGAAATCGAGAGAATATGAGAATGATGTGATAAAAAATCGATTTCAAATTGATTAGGAAATTTTTCAATTAATGATGGACACATCATTTGTAAACCAATATTTGACATGTAGATAATGATAGTACTGTTAATTAACTTGTTGACAATAGTTAAAACTAATGGATATTTATATAAACGTGTACGATGTTGATCCAATAGAATGAACGAATTATTTTCAACAGAAAATAAACCATACGGATCACCTGAAAATAAATGATCATGACGTTTCATATACGAAAATATCTTCGATTTTCATACCTGAGATAATTATTGGTTTCAGTTTTAATAGTTTATTATTTTTTGAATTATCATCGCTCATATTCGATAATTGAAAATCGATTAAATTTTTTCGTTCATTTAAAAATGTAGAATTCATAACAACAACATAATTTTGCTTTAAAAATTCATTATGATTATTTTCTGATATCATTTTTTTCGAATTATCATTTTCTAATTCTAATATATTCACGTGTAATCGAGTACTAACAACATAAAAATCAGCTAATGTCTGTTGATTACAACGGCATACTATTGTCAATATATGTTGATCATAGTCACCATTTGATTGTTTATTTAATAGACGAGCAACATTAACACCACCTAAAAAATTAATAAAATAAAAAATATGAATTTGATCTAGTCAAAAAGTGTTTGTACTACATACCATTATACGGATTAATTTGAAATAGTCCATCTGATTTTTTTCTTTCAACACTTTGAATTGCGTATGTACACAAAGATGAATTTGTTGAATCAATATTCATTCGAGCTATTTCTACTCCAATTGGAACACTTTCAGAAACGGATATATAATAATTTGATTGAGCAAATTTTGCACGATTTTCAACATTAACCTCAATAATTCGAACAGTTATCTAAAAATACAACACAATTAAATTTTCATCAATCATGGATAAAACTAGAAAATATCCGAGTAAATTAGAAGAATGGATATGGGTAAGTAGAAAAAGGCAGACAAAGATCCTGGAAAAAGAGATTGTATACATAATATGACCTTACATATTGACCTTGTTATGACAGATTCGTGATACAGTACCATTATCTTTGAATTTAGTTTAACTACAACTTTTAAAAATGTCACGTTGAACATATAAAGAAGTTAAGTCATTTAACAATAAAGATGATTAAAAGATCAAGGTATTTGTATGAAACAAATTTGAATATATAACACTGATGTATCAATAAGCTATACATGCTCAAAATACAAGAAGTATTCACTGTACAAGTTTCGTTTAAAAGCAAAAGGAAGTCCAAATGGAAATTTATTCATCGCAATCACATTGATAAGTCGTCGCTTTTTATCAGTTCGAAACAATGTTGTACAGAATTCTGAGCTAATGTCTCAATAAATTCAAAAGGCAGTTCTAGTTTTATATCTCCAATTGTCATACAATGAAAATATAAAATGTAACTCGTTCGTATCCACAAAAGAATCGGTAAGTCATGGAAGATTGACAATTATGGTGCTCAAATTGTAGTTATTATCTTCGGCCGTCGTTTCTATATCAAGTTACAACAAATATAGTACGTGTCTTTACACAGTACAAGATCATATCATGTCCATAGTCTCTATTTCCAGGATCTTCTCTATTGTACTATTTTTTCCAGTATCTTTTAAAATTCGCATCTTTCAACTACTACTGATTACTAACCTTATAGACGGTCACCGTTTGCCAATCATCTGTTTCATTAATTAAAATGTCAATTGTTTGATATTCTGGTATAAGTTCCATAATTGATCGAATTAGATAAAGTTGTCCTGTATGTAAATCTACATGAAAATATTTTGTTTGATTCATATCTCCATTTAAAATAAACCATTTTGTACGATTTTCACTTTTTACTGTTTCAAATTGATTTAAATTAACAAGAATATCTCCAACTTGTTTATTTGATAATAATTCTTGAACTAATGGAATTGTACGAATAATTTTCATTTGACTCATTGTTGAACGTGAAAATGGAAGAATTTGAACTTTAACAGGAATTTGAATACGTTGAGAAACTGAACGATATTTTTTATTTGATAAAATAAATACCGATGAAAATAGATGAGGAACGACTGTAAATGCTTCAACCTAAAATAAAAATATGAAAAATAATGAGTACTCTATTTATTATTCTATAATTTATCGTATATTTACTTGAAATGAATAGACAGCATAGGCTCTCAATGGTTGTTTAGCTGCAATATATCCCGTTTCTTTATTAATAACAAAATGTTTTGTTGAATCAACAAGACGATAACGAATTTGTAAATTATTATTCATTTGCATTATTGAAGATGGTAAATTAATAATAGCCGGTATTTGAAATAAACGTTGTTTTAATTTTGATCGATTTATTTCAGGTAATTCAAAATGATAATTATTATCATTTTTATCATGTAAAAATTGTGGTCTTACATCTCGTCGTCTTAAAACATTTATTTTTAATAAACAATCACTTGATAATGGAGGACGACCATTATCCGATACACGAATTGTTAATACATAGATCTAAAAATATTTTTTTTCTATAAAATATTAAATAGTGTAATAAAATTCATTTATTCTTACTCTTTTATCTTGTCTATAATGCATTTGTCTTTGAAAACTAATTTGTCCACTTTTAGAATCAATATAAAATAATTGTTGTTGATCACCTTCAACAATAGCATAATTCAAATGATCATTTTTCTCTTTATCCATAGCTTCAATTTGAATAAATGGTATCTGTTGTTGTTCAACTAACGTAATTTCTTCATAAACATGATGACATTGTGGAATAAAATTATTTTCATTTCGAACACTAATATAAAGATGAATGTAGGAAAATTGTGGTCGAGTATCAAATATTGTTGTACGAAGTGTTAACCAATAGGACGATTGTTTATCATAATCAAATGAACGACGTAGACGAATATATCCTAGAAAAATTAAAAGATAAAATAAACAATTCTATTTTCATTTGTAATTGATATACACCATACACTAATTTTACGAATTATGAACAATGTTTAGGCTAGAAAGTTTTGTTAGAAAATTACATCACATAAATGGTTCTTTTATTTTCTCTTTTAGAATGTTAGTTTCCTTTTGAAAAACAAATAATTTCATCATTTAGACAATTATTCATCATTCGATAGTCGCATGATTATGTAGAGAGGAAAAAATCACAAAAGATCTTCGCGAAGATTGATTTTCGAAGGGATCTTTGAAAACCATGCTGGAATTCAAGTTACTATAAAAATAAATTTGTTTTCTTTCATCAATCGATCACCCAAAGTTTCTTCTACAAACGGGAAATTAAGAGAGCTCATTTGAAGTATAAGTAATTTAAGCGTGATAACGGATTCTCTGAGAGCTTGACCAGCCATTCACATTTCTTTATCTATGGTTATCTCGCAAGTAAATGAAAACATAGATTATTGACTATGGCGAGCATCGTGAATAGTGTTTGCTGTCAGGAGAAAATAACTTGGTGAAATAACCGATTTTTCACTGTTTGAACCAACAATTAACAATCTTTTGAAGTCAAGGATCGAGGATAAGAGTTCTAAGAGATTTGAATAGAGTTCAGCTAAGATACAAACAAACTATGGTTAGCATTCTCTATCTCTTAAACCATATTTATCTTCTTTTTATAGTATGTTTCGCCACTGTATGTCCGACTTATTGACTTTTACTGACGTAGAATTGCATTGTCGTTTGTTTGCTCATGAACACAAAACCTTCTGATTTTTTCGCTTGTAATTAGATCCACTAACTTTGTTTATGTTCTCAATTCATTCATCTCTTTTATTCTCAGTAACTTGTTCAAAAAAACAGCTCGATAAATGTTTGAGAGAACCAATTATATAAAAACATAATATTATTTTTCAAACAAACAATTGTACAAATAAACGTGAAAATGCATCAATTATTTCTGTTTGGCTTTCTGTATCTTTCTCTCTTCATCCCGTATTGTCCGTTTTTTAAATTGTATTTTGTTTTTCTCGCAAATATTAGACAGTCTGCAGCATATTAAACTCATCAAACCATATTTTGTCTTGAACTAAAACACGGGGTCACATACAGTATCAATTTAGGAACTTTTAACATTTTAAAAGATTTCATAATACATTAGAAAAACGATTGATTCAGATTCTCAAAATATCTTCTTCCTATTAAATATTATTTTCTGTATTATATTATGAAATGGATGATCATAGTCATTTGATAGTAGTATAAAAATAAAAAGATGTATCTAAAACTAAAATGTATTTTATTTTTAATTGCTCTTTCGTTTGTTATCTTATAGTAATTATTATACATAAGGCTGTCATTACTACATCTGAAAATATTGATACAGTTGAGAATTTGAACAGCTGTAGATGTACATCAAATAAACATTTTTTGAATGATTGAACATCAGTCGTTCCGCTTGTTTTCTTTATCAAATGAGTTTGTATGTAGTACATCTCTATTATTTTATATGTACTCTAAAACATGATAATGGATTTCTATTTTAATAAAACATTTACTACTATCAACTACTTATACTATTGTAGTACAATATGTTAATTTTAAGAAAATAATCACTAGTTAGTTCATTAGCAATGTAAATTTATAAAAATACATTTATAAATGCAAACTTTTAGAATCAAGACAAAATAAAATTAAATCATGATAAAAAAAGATTGACTGATTTGTTTGTTTGTTTTTTGAAGAATAAAAATATATTTAAAAGGTCTACAATAATTGTAAAATTGAAGAAACTCTATTACAGGTCGATAATAATTAAATTAAAAAACAATAACAACACCACAACATAACCTATATTATTTTAATTTGATAATGAATTGTATGTTAATATATGCCGAGAATAATGAAAATTTTTTTCTCGTTTTTTTTTTTTTTTCTTCAATGAATAAATAAATTGTATACAAATAAAATCCTCTGGGATGTATATATATATATTGGACACTGATCATTGTTCCTTCTTCCTTGTGACATTTTTCACCTACTCAGACATTCATGATCATCATCATCGAAGTATCTCAGGGGTAAAAAAAACCAACAAGTCATGAACTCTACAACCGACAACTAATCAAGGAAATGAATGTCTAAAATTTAGATAAACGGTAAGACACCGGATAGTTATGTCTCCAATAGTTAATATCCTATTGACATGGAAAATAGTTAATCATATGTATCCGGTCAAATTTATTTTATGAAGTCAAGCACGCCATAGTTATTTACTTAATATTTTTAATTATACGGAAGAAAAATATCTTATTAGAATAAAGTTAAAAAATTGTCTGTTTTAACGAAATATATATAAAATTGAATAGTTCGACAATGAGTCAATATTCATTTAATATGAACGAGTTTTTTTTTTTTTGTTACCTAATAATATAGATTAAAACATACGATTCAAATAATCGACTCACAGTTGTCAAAGATTAAAATTTACTAGAGGATAACTTAACGTGAATTTGATGCAACATTAATTCAATTAACCTCTCTTGTCTTTTTTTCTCGAATGATGTGTGAACAGATAGATGTCTATTCAAATTGTTTATCGATCATGATGTCTAGAACTATTATTTTATTTTCCTCATTATTTAACAAAAGATATGTGATTATGATAGAAAAAATAGCGTAAAAAAGAGATAGAATCACAGTTGTGTCTACACTTGATATACATTAAAGATCATACGATGTGTAAACTATGTGCCAATATGGACAATGTTTTGATGGACACATTCTATCAATTAGTTATGATGACATTAATATTCATCTATGCGTACAAATCAAAACTTCAGAATTGTGTCGAAATTGATACTGATAAATTATGGTTCGTACGTTCTTAAATCGAATGATAAAATGGAAACTATAATTCTTTTTCGTACTAAAAACACCTCTTCTTTCTCTCAGTCACTCATTCTATTTCTAATCATACAGATTTGGGAACAAAAAAATAAATCAAATCTCGTGTACAATCTAAAGTTTTTAAGCGATTCAGTAAAAACTCCCTCGAACGAACAATCAAGTCGAAGTGGATTCGATACAAACGCTTACATATTTTGAATTCGTTAGCTTGTGTTACATGTTTTTACTAACATCATCAAACAGAGAAAGTTTAAATTCAAAAGTGAATCGACTTTAAAAGAAATTATATTAGGGCATAAATGAGTAATTTGAAAAAGTTCTTTCAAAATTATAAAAAGGACTCATTGATTGAAGTCAAATTAGCTATCAAATATGTTAGAGTAATGAATAACGATTGCAAATTACATTTAAAACTATATGTCGTTTGAAATGTATGATATCTCTCTCGATTTTAGAACAGTCACAAGATATAGAAGAAAAGAAAAAGGGACAAATCGTGAATTGTCATTGTTTTTCTCTCAGATCAATGGATATATTTTCTAAGCACATACTAATGTTATCATCTTCTCGATATAAAATTGTTCTGAATATTTAAAATCTTTTGACATTCTCTAACGACTATTTCACTAAGTCGATTATTCAATCATTGGACAGTATATCGTTGACTTTTTTATTATAGTTTGAATGATCATTTTGAAAATTTTTCCTCTCTATTCTATTGTTCTCTTCTTTCTTTCTTTTTCTTTTAAATTAATAGTTCTATTAAAAAAATATTATCATTTAATAAAAATCTTGTGTAACAATAATTCCATCGATAGTTATATCAGAATAATTATATTAGTATTAAAGTACTTGTTCATTTATCATTTTTTACACCACACCACCCCTCGTCTTTGTGAAGAATAAGAATAGTTATAAAACAAGTTGACTGACTATCTACCTAATCAAATATACAATAGTTTCAATTTATAATTTATAGTATATTATATATAGTTTCTTTGTGAGTTCTAGTTAGTTCATTTGAAAAATTCTATTCTCTTTCTTCATCTCTCATTATATAATTGTTAATATTTGCTACTAATAAATATTTAACATATTAGAAAAGAGAATGAGAGAGAGAGAAAGAGAGAAACTTCATGATGTGTGTGATGTTACGTGCAATTTTTAATTAAATATACCATTTTAGAGAACATATGTATACACACACACACATGAATGAATATTTTGGTAATTACATCATATTTAGTTTCAAAAAAAAATAACGACAACTAAACATGGAATAAGAGAGAGAACATGACTAGACGATCAACTACCATTGAATACCATTCGGGAATCGAAATAAAAGAAATAATTATTTTGTCAATATTTATTTAAAACCAATTCATTAAATCAAAACCGTTAATTTGATTATAAAGAGTTAAGTTAAATATCTCGTTTGGATAAAACTACTACATTTTTTTATTATTGAATTTCATAAGACTAAGCTAACATTATCTCTTTTTTTTCTCTCTCTCTCTCTCTCTCTCTCTCTCTCTCTCTCAGATTTAGAACAATTGAAGAGATTAACATCTGTATAAGTGTAATTCAAGACATATTATTATACGATTGGTTTAAATTTACTTTTTACTGTTAGAAAAATGATTGTTCAATAAAATATTTATCTTAAATTCTTTTTTATATACATGAAGATAAAAAAGAATGTAACTGGAGCTTATATGCCATAGATCATCTCAGTAAATTTCAAGTTATACACATAGCGATAATCATAAATTTTTCGTTTTTTCTTTTTGTTTTTATTTAATCACCGATATATACACAGACTGTCTAAGCACTGTCTGAAGTACACATTGAACACACGATCATATTTCATACGTTTACACTTTCTTAAAGTACTACATTTTAATTTTTACTCACACGATGTTACAATGAAAATAGAAAAGAAAATTATTTTTTATCCTTTTAAAATAGAAATACATCAAATTAAATGTAATTTTATTGTTATCTCGCAATGTTTGACTCGAATAGTGTTATCTCTTGAGGAAATTCCATCATAGTCTAATAGGGGAATTTTTACTATAATTTCTGAACAGAAAAGTCTACTCGTTTTCTTATATTTTCTTGTCAGACAAACTTCTAACTATCCCTATGATCATTGACGTATTCTTTCTATCATTTAATAATCACGTGTATTTGTTAGAAACATATTTTTTTAAAATTTAAATGATAATTATTTTTAATATCCTGTTATTTTTCTTCTTAATCTTTTAAATCCTGTTCTTTTCACATCAAAAATAATAATGAAACAGCTGTATGATTTGTTCAATCAATCATCTAAATTTTCTCTCATTTCCGTCTAAAACTCATTAATAATACAATGATCTGTCAAAAATCATTAACACACACAATGATTTAGGAGAAAAGGCGTTTCATTTTCTTGTTTAGTGGTTTGTTTGTATATTTATTTATTATTTAAACTAAAAAATATATTTCATCTTTACCGTTATTTGTGTTTAATCATTAAAACGTGCTATTCAACCAAAACTCTTTCGATTTTATAGATCTATATATGATCAACAAAAATTTCTAACGTGACATGAAAAATGATATCATAATCTTTATTATTGTGATCAAAAGTTTAAAAAAAACATCCTTGATGCCCGAGGCAAAAGACGCACTTTGCATGTTTAAATGAATTAAAATCATCACACAGACACACACACAATATAATCATCAATACTATCTTACCTTGTTTATCCACTTCAAACATGTTTCTGTTGCTAACATTGGTTTCGTTGGCAATGGTCAAATTTTCATATAATTCAATATAATCAACTTTAACACTTGTACTACCCCCATTCTGTACTCGTTTTAAAATATTTGTGAGAATTGAACCAATAGGTAACGATTCATTTACGATTAAAGAATAAGCCGGCTCATTAATTAGCAGCGGATTTGATGACTTTTTTACTTTTAAAACATGAATAAGAATATGCGTACGATTGACTAATTTTCCATCGTCTTGTACCGTTAAACTAATATTAAATGTTTGATCAACTAACAAGTATAGACTACGACGTAGTTTTAAATAACCGAGTGTAGGCAATATGTAAACATAAGGATTTGGTTCTAGAGAGTAACGTAAAGTAAAATTTCCATCCAAATCTAAAAATACAGATAAATATAAAGGATTTTCGTAAAAATAAACTTATGTATATCTACCATAAGCAATGATTTGTCCGAATACGGCATGTTTTGGCATATCTTCCCAAACGTCAAATTCATAATATGTCAATGATTTATTTTGATAAATAAATTGTGGAACATTATCGTTCAATCCAATAATGTTTACATGAAGTGTACACAATGTTTGAAGTTGACTCGGTTGTCCTTGATCTGTTAAAATAATGTAAACCAAATAGGGCGACTCTTTTTGTTCCCGATCAAATGGTTTTATCACATCTAATTCACCCGTTTGTTTATTGATATTAAAATGATCGGAAGTAAACAATAAAGAATAGACAATAGTACCATTATCACCTAAAAACACACACAAAAAATGAATCAATTTCTTCTTCCTTTAAGCTGACAATTAACATGTTGTGCATAGATTCAGTTATAAATCATACCTCTATCTGGATCATAACCTTTCATTTTTATAATATTTGTTTGAATTTTATTTTCTTCAACATCCACTGTAGAGTGGAATCGATCACATTGAGGTGGATTATCATTGATATCTTCAATATAAATTTTAACTTTAATTTTTTGCCTATATTTGAAAATGATATTAAACGATTCCACGCACAATGTCTGTTGAATTTTCAGAGTATATATTTGTTTTAATTTTATTTCAACATCAAATTCATACATTGAACGTTTTTCACGATCAATTTTATCAATGACAAAGATTGTACCATCATCCAAAATGGAGAACGGTGGTAAAGTTGAATCATTTGAAAGGATGACGAAGTGAAATGGATTCAGATGAGAAAATAGTGTAGATAGATAAGAATTATTATTAACAAAATCTTCGTTATCATTGTCATAAATATTTAAGCGGCCGAACGTTGTTTCAAACGGAGAATTTTCAATGATACGAAACGTTGTGACATTTGACGGATACTGAAAGCCAACATTAAGTTGAATTATAGTTGATGTCGATGGTAGCAGTGTGGACGTCGTAGTAATTATAGATACTCTAGTCAAATTTAATGATGGTTGTGGACTAAAAGGAAAAAACAAAAATAGGAGTAATTCAGAGATGTAACCTTAGTACCGAGAAGATAATGTTTGAGTCATACCTGTGTGAACTTATCACTGCTGATGTTGAAATATTGTGAAGTCTATACTTTTTTTTCCATCGTCTTGTATACAATGATTTGAGCCTTGGTCGAGATGATCGTTGAATATCTCGTCGTTGTCTATGACCATTTTGTGCCATATGTAAATGAACTGATAAAACAGTTTCTAAACTCATCGGTTGTCCCCAATCAAAAGCCACTACATCAAAATAATAATTTTCTTTTTTTGGCGTACTTATCAATACTAACGTGCCATTCATCGAATCGATAGAGAATGGAAAATCATCTTTGTTCTCTGAGCGAATCATATACGATATTCTACCATTTGTTTCCTTGTTTCTATCATTATCAACTGCTACAAACTGGTATGTATCTGAAAATAGATCAAAAACACAACTAATAAGAATCGAGTAGTCTAAAATCAAATAAGGTCAGTCTTGTTTCGATTTTAAACACCAAACGTTTATTCACTTATATGGATAAAGAAAAACCTTGAGACTAGTCAAATGTGCATTTTAACTGTGTTTACCTTGGAAGTCGAAATTAGTTTGTGTTGTTAAAAATTTTGGTCTATAATCATTTTGATCTTGAACTGTTATCTCAATCGTTTTTATAATTGAATATTTTTTTGATTTTAATTGTAAATCTATTTGAATATCTAATTGAAAAAATTGTTGTTTTTCGGCGTCTAATAATTCAGCTGTTCGAACAACACCCGTTGTTTGATCAATATAAAATTTTGATATTTGTAAATCATCATCACCAATTAATTTGTACGTAAATTTAAATAAATCATCGTTTTCGTTTGACTCAATTTTTGTCACATACGTATTGATCGGTACATCTTCATTAAGAATAATTTTATCTTTTACTAGAAATGTTAGCGACGGTGGATCAACTAGAGAAGTTAGACGATAAACAAGTTTTTGACATTGACTACGGTTTTGAACGCAAATCAACAGAACTAAACGATAATCTGATATTTTTACTATTAGATCTCTACTAGTCGGTCGTCCAACATAAATATTCAAATTTTCAATATAAAATTCAACATCATGCGATGATGGTTCAATGATGAATAATTCAAAATTTTTCGTTATTTGACCTAAATGGAAAACATTTGAACATAAGAGAAAATGAGATATCTGTGATGTAGTCAATGATTTAAATCTGTTACAATACATCTGAGGTAGAGTTCTTACCTTCGACATATAATAATGGTCTATGAGAATTTAAATAATTCCAATTTTTATATTGATTGATTGAAACGTTAACATCATTAATTACTTCGTAAAATATCGTCTCATTGGTGTCTAAGATTCTTGCAGTTTCTCTTGTTCCATTTCGTCCTGATGTTTGTTGTTGTTCTTGAAAAAATTCTAATTTCACTTGTGTTTTGGTATTTGTATTATCTCGTTTCCGTCCTCGATCGTAAGCCAACACCGAAAATTCATATGTTTTCTTTTTTGTTTTATCGTTTAAAAGATAAAGATCACCCGTTAGAGGATGTAATGATAGATCATCTACACGTTCATCGATTTCATACAAAATTTGTGCATTTTCGATTTCATCAGCGTCACTGGCATGAAATTTTAGAAGTGATTTTTGATCCTTCAATAAACTAACTGATGTAATATTTTGTCGATAGTAGTCGACGTCAAATACGGGATCGTTATCATTCGAATCAGCTACACGAAGTTGAATCTAAACGAATTCAAACGAACCAAATACAAATATGATTTTCACTTTTTCTTAAAGGACATGATCAACCTATATTTTCACAAGCAGTTCGACACTTTAAAGACAAAAAGTCAATAACTATCCGAGATACGAAAAAGTCTTTTTTCATTCATGAATACTCGAGATGTCGGACAGGACACTTGAAACTAATCGAATACATCAGCTCATGTTGACAACGACTCGATTATGTTTATAGTTTATTGTGTTAACTATATACGAGTTAATTCATGCGAGATTTTGTAGTAATCGTAGTGCTAGTAAGTGAGTAGACAGCAATCAAATCTTGAGTTCTGCAATGATTTGCGTAGAATACATGTCTGATAAGTGCCTAGGTCTGCGTTACAGGCTAGTATGCTTATACATTTGTGCACCAATCAATCACATTATCACACTTAATGTAAGAAAGAGAATCAGACAAACCAGTTTTATACATTTCGTTTTCTTCTCTTCTTTTGGAAAACTACAGAGAGACAGACAAGATGCACAAGTAGTATGGTAGCTATTTGTCATGTGAACTAAGGCAGATTTTTAATTCGTCAATGTGAAGCTCCAGTCAGAATTTTAAAAAACATTTTCGGGTACTATTGGAAGAACCTGATAAGTGCCTGTAAAAATATCTAATGACCTCACCACGTGTTTTGTCGATGTTTTCCCGAAATGAAGTTTTAGGTTACTTTGATCCTCGATCACATCTTTTATAAAACGGTGGATGAGCGTTTAACTCGTTATGTTTAAACAATCAATTTTAACAAAAAAAAAAGTGCAGATTACTTTTTCGTTATATGTTTGAAGACAGTAAACAAAAAGGACACGTGTTGAGAAAATCTATCTACGCATACCTCTGCTTGATCTGTTGTGGTATTTGTTTGTGAAAATGTAATATGTGCTTTGACTTTAATTGTATATGTCTGCTGATATTCTCGATTAATTTCAAACGGTCTCGTAATATTTAAAATTAAAAAATAAAAATCTCCTAAACGTTTTGATTTGACAGTAAATAATTTTTGATAATCTGTTTGCTCAACGATCGAATACTGAACATGCTGTTGTGCATTTTGTCGTTGAATTCCAATTCGTGATGATGGATAAACAAAACTCGATGGATATAAAATATTTTCTTGACACCAAAGTTCATATGTTGATTGAGTAAAATATATCGAAGTACATTCTGAGCACAGCAATAGAAGTATACAAATCCACAAATAACATTTCATAGACGAAGATTTAGTAGTGAATTCATTTAATAAATATCCAATTGGGCGAAATAAATAATAATTAGACATTCAAAAAAAAAATATGTACAATTACATCTAAAACGTATAAATAAAAATAGATATTAGTCCATTATTATTTTGTATACTTCTCGATTGAGAAATGAGAACCTTCTTCTGTGTAGTTTAAAATTTTATAGTGTTAACATTTCAGTGAGGCCTTTCTTTACTCCCATAGATCTAAATTGATCTTAAAATAAACCATTTATCTTTATTTCATTCGAAATAAGAATTTTAGAAGGGTTAAATTTGTCTAACTATCGATTTAGTGCTTACCAATGACATTAGTAGTTTTTTCTATTATCAAGGTTATAGCCTAGAGTGTCTAGAATTATAAATTTTTTTTTTTCTTCATATTTAATTTATTTTCGCTAATACAATTACTCAGACTATACGTCTCGACTGATAAGTTATTTTCTGTTAAATACGACAACAATTTCATCAAATTTTAGAAAAGATAGACTAAAGATAGTATGATGTGTGAATCATCATCATCATGCTTTTAGTTCAGTTAATAAAGAAGAGGCAAGAAGAAAAAAAAAAATTGGATTCAACACACACTCACACTACAATTGTACATGTGTTTCTTTAACTCACACACACGTTTGACGGAACACATTATAGGCTGAACAGTTCACTGTTATTTGTGTACATGATGAAAAAAAGCAGGAATATGTTGTTCATCGGCGTATGTTCAAAAAAAAAAGATCGGCAAGCGACGAGAAAGGAGAGACATTTTTTTTTCTTCTTATACTCATTCTATCATTCTGTCTGTCAATGAACTAATTATTAGAAACGTAGCGCCAGATAGATGATTCAATAAGTATTTCGAACAGATGACCAGGAAACCGTTTCTTGGACAAGGAAAATAAAGTAAAGACAGACATCGATCGCTATACACAATCGTTTATGTTCGTTTTACAATTTTCAAAACAAATACGTACTTAGTGAGTCCATTAATATCAGACAGACATGAAGACATTGGCCACACTTACCACAACAATTAGATAAACTGTTAACACTTTAAAAGACTTCTTGCTAGTTTAAATTCCGAAAGTCCTTTTCTAGAAAAAAAGCGGAAAGGTATTTCTACTATGTCCGAATTGTCTCGGTAATTGTAGCATAGTAAATTTCGCTAATGCTAACCATGAAGAGAAAGTAGATAATAATGGTTTAACTTAGTTGAATAAAAGTCTTGATCTAACTGTTTAATATGTCTTATTTAATAATTTTACTAAAAAGTAACGTCTGTTTCATATATGAACGTTGATTCTGTCGTGTTTATCATTTCATTTTAATTTTTGAATGTTCGGTTCATGTATACTTTTTACAACATTTTTCTTTTATGACATAAGAAGTAAAGTGTATTCTCATCTTTTTATTTGATGTTTGTAGGTTTTTTAGTTACAAATGGATTAGTTTGTTCAAAATAAAAAAAGGAGCAAAAACTATTCTCAGTTTGTTTGATGACTATGTCGAAAATATAGGGAAGACATTTATATATCCGGTTGATGACGCCTTCTGGCATCTCTGTAAAATATAGTAGTTTATTTGAAGAAAATGGGCTCTGCTTGTCTCTCTCTCTCTCTCTCACTCTCTTATTTTGTCGGTATTATTATGATTATTATCCACTTGAACACACGCACACTGTTCGTTTACAAGAATAGTAAATATAATAGAGAAAAAGGAAGCAAGAAAACACATTATTTCTATTCAAGAGGTAAATGCCGATCGTATTTAAAAATAATAATCGTTGTGAACAAAGTGAAACTAGTTTTTTTGGTTGTATTTTGAAACTGAGAATAGTGTAGTGTTGCATTACCTTGGGAAAAAGGTTATAGAGGAAACGTTTTTATTATGATATATATAGATGGTTATGTAGAGGGATCAAATCCCTGTCGTTTTTGTCATTTTATTTATCTTTATTAAAGTATAGAAAGAAAAGATGAAATTTGTCTTTTAGTTGATGAAGATGATCATACATGAAGAGCAAAATCGTTATGAATTAATGTAACATTATAGTTGCTATAACAAATTTTATTCTAATTATATTGAAAGAGCAAATTCATATGTATAAAATAAAGACGAGAAAAGAAAAAAGTTTATTTCATATTTATTTTACAATACACACGCAAAACTATCTATATGGATTAATCTTACATGGATTATTCAACACCTTGCACGAAATCGTGTTAAAAATCAAATTAGGATCTGTTTTTGTGTGCACGAAAACGTTAAATTGTTCAACATATATTTCATTTCTAGATTTCTACCTATTACAGTAATTTAGTGAGTATTGAATCTTCGTTCAACTAAATCTCTCATGTGAGAAAAATAAAACGTGATGCATTTACTGAATCATTTACGGTACATTAACGTGATATTTTTGCCTTCTGTTCATGAAACGGTACACTTACCCATATGCATACTTGAAATTTCATTCTAAATCTTAAATTTTCTTCAACAATTTTCTGCGTCATTCTTTAGTATTTGTGTGTGTAATCAAAATGGTCATATTACGTCCAAACATTGTTGAATAATAAAATTGTTTTATTGTCAGTCTCTCTCTCGTTCGCTACATGTATATACTGAGTGTACATACAAAGAGTATTTTTGAACACACAAAACGGTAAAATAATAATGATGTTCAAAATTTCTTAGTAAATATGATCAATTGACCATACAGAGAAGAGAATAGAAGAAAGACTTTTTATTGGAAATATGAAACCCCTTAAAAAAAAAAGTTTGTTTTATTGGTAATGTTTTGTTAAATATACGTCTATGTGTAGAACAAAATGTACTCCTCTCATTTTAATGGAGATAAGTCATTGTGTATATATATACAACTCGACTTCATCGTGGGTGGTTTTGAGAGAAAAAAAAAGAAGAATCTGAAATCGAACACATATCAAGGTTACATAGAGAAGACAAAACGATTTAATGTTTAACAGAAATAATCTTTATCTTTCTACAAACAATTTTGAAAATATATAAACGGTAACATTTCTCATCAATATAGAAAGCGTAAATCGCAGAAGAATCAATTCTCTATGGATATTTCTAATCCTAGCCTGAGTTACTGTATGAGAAAAGTAGACATTTTATGTTCGAATTTGGCAGGATAAAAAGTTACTCTTTAAATTATAAATGTACCATAATTTAATGCAGAGAGCACAAAGACAATGAATGTCAATATTGAACAAAAAAGGAAAAACGAACATCTACTGCGGCAACAGTTTGTTTTATCATTATAAAACAATGTTTGTATGTCACCAAATCTAAATTACCTTTTGCTTTTTAATACAAAAAAAAAGAAGCAAAAAAATCTTCTGAATTGATCTATTGATAAAAAATAAAAAAAAGCCAAGGTGTTACTAAAATATTCAGAAATTTTTGTTTAGCTCGAAGCTACGATATTTTAATCGATCAAACACCATAGAGCCTATTGTGTGAGAGACAATAGAAACTTCTTCTGAATACTACACACGTTAACACCTTTTCAAAGTCATGTTATTCAACAATATTATTATCCATTAAATAGTACATAAAATCGATTGTAGGACTATGACACAGATATATATGTTATAAAAACTTGGATAGTATTAATTCTTTATCTACTCTTCATTTTTTATTATGTCCATAATTAAATTATGAACCGGACAGAAGGCACTTACTTTCACGAGTATAATTTCCCGTATAAGATATGAAGAAGAAAGAGAGGGTAGCGATCTTTCTTTCTTTTTTTTTTTTATAAAAAAAAATTCTCTATTAGTTGATGAAGAAGAACGTATGTTCAAGGGTCGGGTCGATTTCATTGAATGAATGTGTATCTCTATTCGACTGGTCTTATAGGCATGATGAATGTTCAATCATCATTTGTTTGGTCATTTCATTCTTTTTTCTTCTCTTCTCTCTTTTTCTATTTACTTTTTCCAATTTATGAAGTCAAAAAACTTCTTTTCTTCTCCTTATTTCCGCTTTTATTGTATAGAACAGTAGAGAGAAGAGGAAAGACTAAAATATTTGCCCATCATGAGAAAAAGCAAAAAAAAGATATCATTAGCATCTAAGAGAAGAAGAGAGAATGTAGTTATTTATTGTTTACTGTTCGACTTAGAATAAACTTATTTGCGACTAACTAATACGAACAAACACAGGTAGAGATAAAAAATTTTGTTTTTGACCATTGTCACTGATAAAAACTCAGAACATTCAGATTTTCTGTACTCATAAACACCTGTTAA
Source organism: Didymodactylos carnosus (assembly GCA_905250885.1). NCBI lineage: Eukaryota > Metazoa > Rotifera > Eurotatoria > Philodinida > Philodinidae > Didymodactylos > Didymodactylos carnosus. The sequence goes on along the minus strand of CAJNOQ010000363.1, from coordinate 18,825 downwards.
TTAATTTCTGCTATTTATCATCTACGAATTTAAATAGACTAAAAAATAGATTTACTATAACAAAAAAACGTTTCTAACGTTCAATCTGTGAAACAGACATTTGGGTAAACAAACAAAACATATCTTGTCTATTGCCTAAAGCCACGATATGGTTATATGTTTATGTAACTCACTATGCTGTTGATTTATCCTCATCTTATTAAATATGACAGACCAAACTGTTAAAAACTATTGTCAGTTCTGGCATATATTACTTATTTAATATAATAAGATTAACATGAAAATAGAAAAGCGATGAAAATCAATCTATTATGTTATCTGACAATTATTTTGATTTTTGTTCTCTTGAGGCTGTCAATTAACAAACCAAACGTAGATCATACGAATATGATGTAATAAACACTTATAAATTCTCTTTTACAAGTAGTTTATATTTGAACATACAAAGTTTCTTTCTCTTTTTTCTTTACAATCCTTAACTAAATATGATAAGTTTTTAAGAGTTTTCAAATCAAGGACAAATAAAATGATATCCTATCAGCTATCTAGTGCTTCTGCTACTAATCATACTTGACAATGATGATCGATTTATATATTCATTGAACAAAAAAAATCTCAAATCTTTTCTGTACAATTAACCTTCTGTAAGAATTTTATACATGTTTCATTTAATAGACAATCAATTAAATTCTTTCTTATTCAATTTTTTTATTGAATTAAATAATACTGGAGGGGATGATGGTTTGTTATTACAAAAAAAAAAAATTTGATCAATTCACGACTTTAGTTACCTCAAATTAGATTGAAATATTGTATGTATTATACAGATGTATATAATACAATTACCTTCTGGAATAAAGTACAATTATCTACTTATTGTCAATGCGTTTAAGGCCAAAAAAATGTTTCGAAACATACTTTACTAGAAACACATTTAAAAGTGTTTATACAGACATAAGACTAAGAATTTATTAATATTAATAGCTCAACTTTAAGTAGAATAGACTTTTAAAAAAGAAATTTATGTTAAAAGAAGAATTTTCAAAATTCTCTACACCTCTCAGACTGATGCTAACCTGTTGAAACAATGTAATATCTGTATTTGACTAAATCACTTTATTAAATGACGTACGTACAGTATAATACATGGACTGGTGGAACAATGTAAAAAACAAAATACTTCGTATTCTCACGTATGATCATTATTAGAAACGTTGCTTACTTATAATGAGACTCTTTGTTTGTGTTGAATGAACACATTTCTTTCGTTCATTTTTTTTCCATCTTTTTGTTGTCATTCGCGTGTGTGTACAGAAAGAAAGAAATGGATAATTTGTGACTTCGTGATTGAACAGGGGAGAGAGAGAGACAGCAAGAGAGAGAGAGAGAGGGAGAGGAAGAGAGAACATCTGATATCAGCATGAAATAGAAACAAGAAGAGGAGTTTTTGTCATGAAAAAAAAAATGTGTTATAAAACATTCTGTTTAGACGTGTAAATTTGATAATTTTTTCATTTTCTGGCTCAGCGCAGCATCAATCGATTAAAAAAAAAATGTTTATTAATCGAAGGTCGATTATTTTCTTTTCCGTTTAAAAAAAAGGTCACACTTATATGTAGAAAACGAGGAGAGAATACCACTTAAAGAATATTAGCTATTTTTCCAACGAACAGATGTTCTCACACACATTTGATAAAGAAATTGATATTTTAATGAAAATAATAGAAATTGCGTGTTCAATTTTTATTATCACTAGCATAAGGAAAATGGATTTTTACCTTCAAAAATCATCTCAAACTTCATTTAAATTTTAAACAGATGCTAGTCTATATAAAAACAGAATTATCCTATTAAATAATAAAGTTTTTCTATGAATCTCTTGTCCATAAAACCATTTCTGATGAAATTATTATTGTGTATGTCCTCTTGTTATTGTATATATGATATTATGCTCTATACAGTACAGACATCTCAATCATACACGTACAAATCATTAGTCATTGAAATAAACCGCGACAGATGGATATTTGTAGATATTAATCATTTATATGTATGTGTGTACTCTCTTTCTCTGTCACTAGACAAAAGAATGTGCCTAATTTGCTGTAATATGTGTGTGATGTAGTGTAGTCAATAGAGACAATATCCTATATATATATCTTAAGAAGCATTCGTCAATAAACACAAATGAAACTCGTCGATCAAGTATTAGACAGCGTTTTTCCAAGCAAATCTTCACTGATATAATGTAGACAATTTTTTCTGTAATATGATCGCTAATATTACGTGTATAACGAACGCCTGAGATAGATACTATTTAGTTTGTTACATCAGTAAGTATTAATTTGTAAATTTTAACCATGACGGACATAGGAAACGATGTGTATACTGCTATGTAAATGTGACGAAAATATCATCTAATATTGATTGATTTAAGACAATTGTTCGATGATAGAACAAGATGAGAGAAGAAAAAAAAGTGGTAACTTTTTTGCTCATATATCAAATAATATTATCCTATTAAAATTAAAGTTATACAAGCAAGTTAAAAAAAATGTTTAATCGAGATTCTTAGTGAATCATTTTTTGAGTCCAGCTATGAGATTGTCTCGATGTTAATTATCTTTTTGGATCTTTACTCGTAATTCCCGGATGCTTTTTTTTGTTTTTTTACATACATGTTCATTGAACTGTAAATTCATCGTGCACGTACGATTTTCTTTCAATTTTATTTAATCTATTTAATGAATTATTTTGCCTTAAATTTACTATATATATTAGTTGCATACAATTTTAGAAAAAATTATGATCTATTTTTAGAAAATGGGAGGACCACATGAAATTGTGTCGTCTTTGTTAAGTTATTTACTGGTCTAGAAATAGTGAATAGCATATCTTATGAACGTGATATCCCTTTGTATGTTAACACCATCAGATTTAAAGCGTCTGTGTCAATTTTACTAAATGTAAATAAATGAAGGTGACCTATTTTTTCGTTTTAAAGTGTCTTTTCAACTTGATAGCTCAAGTGGTTGTATTTTTTACTAATAAGTGAATATACGGTATGCTTGAAGAAATAAAATAAAATAAAAACACATACACACAATTTTGACAAGCGACACAAATTTATAATTGATACCTGGTTTTTTCTTAAAGATATTAAATTTGTCTATCATATACGTTAATTAATAAAATTTTTCTTCATCTGTGAATACACACTGAATTTCTTAAATGATGAATTTCATTTCCAAAAATATCTGAACATAATCTAAAAGTAATTTTCTGATAAATAGTCACATGTTCAATTTTTCTTTTTTACTCAAAATTGCATAAATACTAAATTCATTCAAGCAGCCTTGATTTTATTTATATTTTCTTAGGCTTTAAAAACATCATGTATCGTACATTCATATAGAGATTTATGTTAATTATCAGTAATTCTTTCACATGTGTTACAAGTACATAGAGGAGTTGGTTGCCTTAATTTAATATGCAGTGTGGCTAGTGAAAGGGTTAGTATTCATTTTTATTAAAATGACTATGAACAAAATAGAATTTTTCTCTTCTTGTTCATCAAGAAAAAATTCCTTCACTCTCTCTCTCTCTCTCTCCTTCTTTACTTTCTAAGCTACTTACAACAAATATGTCATTCCACATCCTTGACCATGAAAAGTAATTATAGAATTCACTACTATCTTTTCCTCTCTCATTAAATATTTACAGTAAATGAAATAGTTCACCAGATAATTTAAAATTGAAAAAAATCTACGGATGTATATAATTAGATGTAGAAAAGTTCTATCTACACTAGATTAGATTTGTTGGCGAACTACTATGATACGACCACTACTGGAGATCGGAGTTTATCTCTCTATATTATATAATCAATGTCTATAAAATAAAGATTGATTAAGCATTAGAGTCTGTACACTTGATTCTATATATTTGACATAAAATAATGATGATGATAGATGGAACAGATCATGACTAATTGACATTTGATAGAACGGAACCTTTGAACAATAGAATATCGTTTTGCCTCAACCTATATACAATAAATAACAATGGATGTAGTCGCGTCATTTTGTCTTTCTTCTTTCTTTTTGTCTTCAATAAAATTAGACAAAGAACATAAGAATAAAGAATTCATTAGAACAGATGTCAGTCATTAGCAATTTCAGTATTCTTCTATATTCATAATAACTGTTTTTAAATTGAGAACTAGTCAAAGACAGTGTGGTTCAATTTTTTATGTAAAAAAAACGTTTTATATCACTATGTATGTTGCAATAATTATTATCTCAGCATAATCGATGGTATACAAGACCATGGCAACAGTACGATTCTAATTAACGTAAAAAGATCAAGACATAATATTAATTAACTATGACATAAACGACCGGTCAGTATTTATTGTAAGAAAAAACATACATAAATCGTACGTTTGACTTAAAATTAATCTTTAATAAGGGCAAGTTGTATTATAGTAGCGCTATTCAAATGAAACTGTAACTCAAAATCTTTTCACTAATTTACTGAGTACAAGAAGAACATATGAAATTCAAAAATGTTTTTGCCTGAAATAGATAGTACATTAGCATGTCTAAATCATCACTGTCTTAGCGAAACAAAAAGCAGAAAGTGTGTAAGCTTTTGGGAGAACGTTGAAACATTTTGGTTAAAGGGTAAACCATTTTCGTTTGAAAAATTAAATCTTACATAATACATCATCTCATGCACAACATTTAGTGACATCTAAAGAAATTGAGATCATCATATTTTTTCTCGTAGTGATTTCGAATCTTTAAAGTTTCGGGTATATCTCCAAAAATTCGGGAGACAATTTATGATTGAGAGAATATGAAAAATCGACAAGTATTCGCTTCTGTTCCATTAACATGGGTCTGAATATTATTGAAAAACGAATGAAAGTTTTCTTACGCGAGACAAATTATTCTATCATTTTTGCAAATAGGTGGAAATATATTATTATTTAATTTTTGAGAAAATAAAAAAGGCTCTTTTTACTAAAAGAGTTGTTTTACAGTATATTATACAGTACAATGTACAAATTGCCTTCTGTTACTACCGTTTTGATTTTATTTTTAGAAATAATTCGACATAAAACATTATGATATCCATTTCAAAAAGTCTTCGTATCTAAGTCAATATTTTCTGACACTTACCCCGTTTCTACATATTGATTTGTACAGTTATCAACAATCCTACTTCATGCCTGTCGTTGTGTATTGTAACTATAGTGTTTGAAAAAAGCCGTAGATTTATGATTGATACGTTATCTAATCATTCCTCCCTATCTTTATCTATCTGTTAGTAGTTCAGAAAAATGATGATGCAAAGAGTACATCTACTAACTCGGATGAAGGTATTATATGATGAGATGAACATAATTTGTTGTCGTATGTCCGATGATCGATATTATTTGATGGTTTAAAACAAGTTTCTTTCTCGTTTTTTTTCTTCTGTCTTTCATTAAACACACACATTACATCCTTGAATTATAATTGTAAAGTAATACATATATTTATATGCGATGAACAGATAATAAAACTCGGATATTGATGATGTAAAATACGTATATAGATATATTATTCTTTTTTTTTAGCGAACATATTTTCCTTTGTATTTGTTTATAAGTGAGTATAATCCTTGTGTTCTTTTAAAAAGATAGAATAGAGTGGGAGAAAAGGAAAAAATAATTAATCATGATACATGTCGAAAGAATTAAACATTAACAAATGCATCATAGCTAAAATCAACTACAATCTATTAGGATAATTGAAGTTGAATCATGTCAGATAAGCAGAATTTAACAATCAAATAACATTCATGTTCAGTTTATAGAAAAATTTTATGTTTGACGCACTTAAAAATACAGCATGACTTTAGAATAACATTTTTCTAACATTCTAAGTCTTTTTACGAGACTAGTCTGATTTGTAAACATCTGCAATTACATAAGATCTAGATGTTTAGATATTTAGATATTCAAATGTTAAAGTCTTTAGTTTATCTCACTCAATCTCATCTCCCCACTTTTCCTTCCTTCCGCTCCCGTAAATGTCTAAATATCTAACATTTGAATATCAGAATATCTGAACATCTCGATATTATGTAAATTGTAGATGTTCACAAATCAGACCCTATTGCTTTTTACGACTTAATGTTCACTGTAAAGAAGATATATAAAAAAGTACGAGGATAATTGGTCTGCTCCGTTTTCTAAAATAATCGATAAATTTCGACATAATACATGCGTGGCAATCAAAAACGTGACTAACACTGAAATCGATTCACACGCAATTAAAGAGCTCATCGAAATAAATTATACTATGAGAAACGATTCCTTAATTAAAAGTTGATTTTTGAATGAAAAAACTTCAAAATACTAGAAGGGTCTGAAATTTCGAAAAACTCTTCGGTTTCAAAAAAATCCAAATTATTTCCTTTTACATTCTTCTAACCTTTTGAAAATATTTTTTTCGGATTCAGCATTAAAAACTGAGTATGAGAAGGATTTTTGATCGAGGTTGAAGTCAAAGATCTATCCAGTATGGACGTCTTGGACTCTCTCTGTAAAAAGTGACGAAACAATTTTGGAAACCTATCTAGTTTTTTGTGTGATGAGATGAAGCCGACCTTTTTATTTCATTAGAACCGCCATTAAACGAGCTTTAAAAGTAGGGAGATTTTTCACTTTTTCTAAACCCGGAGCGAAAAAATCGGAATTCTCCTTAGGATAGACCTTTGAATTCACCTCTATCAAAAATCATTCTCATACTCAGTTTTTAATGCTGAATCCGAAAAAAATATTTTCAAAAGGTTAGAAGAATGTAAAAGGAAATAATTTGGATTTTTTTTGAAACCGAAGAGTTTTTCGAAATTTGAGATCCTTCTAGTATTTTGAAGTTTTTTCATTCAAAAACCAACTTTTTAAAGCTAAAATGTAGATACTCTTAATCAAATCAGCCAAGCTCTATCGATTGATGTATAATTAAGTCAAAAATAAAATGGTGTGGAAAATTCGAATTAGCGGCACCTTATCTTAACCATTACATTTAAAACATTATAACTATACAGTCAGTGTGGAGACATATCCGGATCGAAATATAATTTTTCACAGCAAAATTTTTTTATATCCCGATCAGGATATAATTCGACATCCCGACTGAGATACCGAAAAAATCTATATCCCGATCAGGAAATCAAAAATTTTAGTTTTTAATTTATAGGAAAATGATAAATTTTAATTATATGAAAGTTGAATATTCTTATTCTTCTTTATTCCCCCTCTCTAACGTTCCTAGTAGGGTCTTTTGTTTCCTCCAGCTGAGCGAAGAGCCAAATATATCTTTTTAACAGACGTAAATAGATTTCTAATTCCCCGTTAAACACAAAGCACGTATATTTATATATTATCGGCACATAAGAAGAGAATTGTGTTTCAATTTCAATATGTGTGCATCGAAAAGGAAGAAATAAAAAAAGACGGTGTGGAAAGCGATTAGATCAAGAGTATATCATTACATTATGAGCAATAGAAGATTAACCGGTTGTTTCCCGATTGGGATATAAATTCGACTAAAATTTGTTAAAAATTTGTATTCAAACATATAGTTGCTGGGAGCTTGATACACTTTTGATCGAACACAACAGAATCCGATGTAGTTTTTCGAGCTGTTCCTAATAGTGACGTCAATTTTTCCTCAAAATGTCGTCATTTTTCCCTTAATAGTTTTTACCACGAGATTTTGTGTTTTATATCCCGATCAGAATATAGGAGGTGTTCCCTTACTAACAGTATGTTATATTTTCAACATTACACATCGTACGAATCTAATGCATTTGAGTGTACTGATTGCTCTGTTATTGATTGATTCAGTTGCCTTGTGGCATATAAATATTCTTGAATAAATCTTGATACATTGGACGATTCATGACCGACGACATGTTCACTTGTTCTAAGAAGATAGATTAACGAAGCTAAAAATGTTTCAAATCCAATACGTCGATAGGGATCAAAGCATTTTTGTGGAGCATACACATTGTATGTAATATCTCGTCCGTTTAATATCTGATGTCCAATAACAGCATTTTTATCGCTGTTATTGGAAGGAAAATAGTTATTGTTAGAAAATTCTAAACATTGCTTCATGACATCTGCATCATCAGTGAGTACAAATATAGATGAAAAAGTTTTTTGTTGTTTTAATTCTTCTTGTTTCAAACGCAATAAATAGAGTAATACATTTCGATATTGTCCATATTTCAGATAAAATTCATCTTCTGGTGCTTTTTCACCACGTCGAACATACAATGCGGCTGAATGAAGTAAGACAGTTTGAGATGAAATTTGCCGATTTTCATATTTATCCGCCAACATTTGTGACCAATATTCATGCAGTTGATTTGCTAGAAGTTGAATGCGTGGTACAGGACGAAAAATGTAGAGATTAATCATCAGAAATATAAATCGTTTAAAGATTTTTGAACGCATAGCGAGTGATGAATTTTTGAATGAATGGTGAACATAAATATTTTCAAAGGCATGATTGTAAATATTACTTGTAGAATACCACTAAAAATAGATATTTTAGGTGACCAATATATTTGAACAAAATTGATTTACTAACTTTTTTTGATGTTATTTGTCTACTAATTATTCTATTAAAGTCGAATAACTGTTTTCGTATTGGTGCATGTGCATAATCCCATTTAAAGTAACTATTTGTTGTTAAGTAAAAATATTTGAAATTTCGTTTACAATCTTCCAAATTTGTCCATTCCAACGTGTCCGTTTCATAATTTATTTCTGGCAGATTTTGTGAACATATAGAAATTGGTTGAAAATATCTCAAAATACCTTCGTATAAGTAATCATCATCACCAGAATTCCCTATATTCATTCGACCGTGTTCTAATACTATCATACGATCACTAGATAACCCTAATATATAAGACATTGTTCCACTTAAACTTATTCTAAAATAGTTTACAAACCTTGAAGAAATAATTCAACAAATTGATGAAAACGTGAGAAAAATCCGGATGCCCATTGATGAGCTATTGTTAATTGACGTTTATGACAAATCTTCTCTGCATTTGACAGTGTAATAGATGAGGGAAACTGACGTTGTTCTAATAGTTCATAGGTCATTTGTTCAGCTGCACGATTCCAATGAATTTGTTGATTATGATCTTGCCATAAAATAGGTATAGGTAATCGTTGAAAATTTTCGACATCATATTTCAAAACTAAAGAAATTAATAAAAAAGAGTTAGCTATAATATTAATTTTCTCAAATTCTTACCTTCTGTTTGTTGTTGTCTCAAATCATATTGTGCATGTGTTGAATGTAACATACTTTTTATTTCGTTATTGTCATTTTGATATTGATAAAAATAATAATGTTGATTGTATTCGATTAAACGTTTGTATTCACTTGTAGATGATGTTGAGGAATCCAATGGTGGTGAAATATTTGTGGCTAATAAGACGTGTTGATTAGTTGTGATTGAATCTTGTGAAATTGAATAAAAAAAATAAAGATGAATACAACATAAACTAAATATAATAGAAAATCCGAATTTGAATAGACCACATTTCCAAATTAAATAACGATAACAAAAGATGATATCACAATGTTTGCAAATTCTTCTGAAAAAATGCAAATGTACAACAATATGCATATTTACAGTTGAGTTTGAATAAATTCTTTAATTCAATTAAAAAATCAAAAGCTGTGAACATTTCTGTTATACAATGATCTTTGTTCGACAGGTGAAATGACATAAAACGTACAAAAGTGAAAATGATATAATCGGAATTTACATTCTCGATTTCCTTCTGGTTTAAGACTAAAGCTTAAATCAAAGTGTAAATAGAGAACACTAAAATTTTTTATATGCATATTTGATTCGAATAATGCATATTTATCTGTTCAGAGGCATTAACAATCGATAATAAAATCGCTACTAGAAGAGAAGAATTATAAAAACTATTGAAAGGTAAATGCATCAGCCTGAAGTACTGCCTAATCAATTCTAATCTTGTTTTTAACATTTTTCAAAATTGTTATTATTAACAACAGCTACTATCTTTTTCAGGTTTATAAGAGTTCTGATTGTTTTTCGAATAACTTTTGAACAAAGCATGACAGAGACTTGCGGTTTTCGCTATTCAATAGGCAAGCCCTTAAAGTATCTTTTCATAAGTAAGAATTTTTTGAAGTTATTTTTGAAAAACAAATTTTCTTAGAGATCTCTGAAAAACCACTTCATAAATCAATAATTTAACATAGCAATATATTAGTTTTTTTTCATGAGTAGCACAAAGTGTCCTGTAAAAAACGGAATCTGGGCAATATCTTCATTTTTCTTGGTTTAGGCTCAGTATCGGATTTCGTGGAATCCCTAAGATTGATATTTCTTTAGGTATTGTAATCTCGAGAATGAATGGAAATATGGGTTTTCAACCACGCTGAATCTCGTACGAACGCTGTTTCTTCTCGAAAAGTTTCAAAAACCTAGTGAAAACCTTTATTAGGTGGAATCGCCCAGCTATGCCTACTTTAACGTAAACTTAGAAAATTCATAGCTCACTCAAAATGGATCCAGACTACGTCAATACCAAGATGTACTCTGATCCTAGAAAAATGTTAAAAACAAGATTAGAATTGGTTAGACAGTACTTCAGGCTGATGCATTTACCTTTCAATAGTTTTTATAATTCTTCTCTTCTAGTAGCGATTTTATTATCGATTGTAAATGCTTCTGAACAGATAAATATGCATTATTCGAATCAAATATGCATATAAAAAATTTTAGTGTTCTCTATTTACACTTTGATTTAAGCTTTAGTCTTAAACCAGAAGGAAATCGAGAATGTAAATTCCGATTATATCATTTTCACTTTTGTACGTTTTATGTCATTTCACCTGTCGAACAAAGATCATTGTATAACAGAAATGTTCACAGCTTTTGATTTTTTAATTGAATTAAAGAATTTATTCAAACTCAACTATAGTAAATAGTCTGTATAAAAAGATCACTTGGAACTATGCTAGTAACTATCGAAGGAAATTTAACTCCTCTCGGTGCGAATAGATTCGATGCTTTTCTCTGTCGAACGGCTGTGTCAAACTAAACTTAAATGACACTGTACCGCTTCCAGAAAAATGGGCTCTTTGTGTGCGCCTTATTTTATTTTGTTTTCAAAACGTATCTTTTTTAGATGAGGTACATAAAGAAGGACGATTTTCGGAAAGAAGTACATGGAAGCGTCGATCGTTCGAGGGGACATAGAGTCAATCCTATTAACGTCGCGAATAATTAAAGGAGGGATTCACATAAGGTTGATAATCGATTCGCTTCAATTTTTGCCTAAAAAATGACTCTGTGAGTAGTAGAAAAGTATTTTTATGGAATTTTAAGTCATTTCGTGTACTATTGCCATCTAAAATCTGAGTAATTCCCCTCAACAGGACCCCAATAGCTCAACCCTCAGAGATCAGTTATAGGCTACGTAAAATGTGTCTTTCTCATGTTTCTTTCACACAGATGACAAAGTAAATACAAGCAAAGTATACCGTTAGATAGCCCCTAAAATTCTCTACAGAATGTGTATAAAGTAACACTTAAGCACAGTGCTTTGATAGCAGTAGGGCGCTTAGAATAATTCTACATATACCATACCAGTAAATTCAACCTCTGTAACTTTAGGCGCGGTATCAGTTTTGCGGAAAGTCCCAAAACTGGTATTAGGTAACATCGAATAACCTCTGAAGTAAATAGAAGCATAGGTTATCGACCATACTAAATCTTGTGGCAATGTTTTTTTCAGGAAAAGGCGAGTAAACCTAGTGAAACTGAATTTTGAGGAAAATCCACTAATTTAGCTGTAACTATACAAAAACAAAACACGCCAATCTTCCTCAAGATTCAACTAGATTGCGTGAAACCTTTAGAAAATAGTCTCTTTTGCTTGATTTACCTGCATTACAAAGTCAGAGCAGTAAAAGCATCTATTTTCTTATTATTGCTTTCTAAAAATCCGTCGTAAGAGAAAATATTAGCTTAGAGTTGTTTTGGTATTGTGAGTATTCAATCTACCCGTCTGATCATGTCCTAGAGATTTCAGTGGCTTGGTTGGATTTTGAGTGAGATATGAGTAACTAACAGTTCATGATCAACATGTGACTTTCTCAATCCGACTGACTTGCTTTATGACTTTACTTGACAACGTTGAACAGATATATCATTAGATGGAAGTTCCATATAGCCATTAAATATTATGTTGGTTGATAATAAAACGAACTATATAATTTGAAATATGTGATAAATATCACTGGAAAAATAAGCTAAAAAAAGGTTTAACGTTAATTCATTATCATACAAATGACATAATCAAACAGTGAATTTAGATGCAGCCTTTTCCATTGCTGAATATATGCTAGAGGATGTAAAGCGAAAAATAGTGGATGTTCATTCAACATATATGTCGTACTTATTGATCTCAGATGGAATAATTTTTCTATTGACTAAAACTATGGATGTTCACAGTTTAGATGTAACCAGTTCTCTACAACATAGAAAAACTGATGATTGGATTAGATAACCGGTCTGTTCTCTGCCGACTTTCTCTTTATGTTGTGTGACTAACAGTCGAACATTAAAATAATCCTTTCTAATAAATAAATACAGTTATTTCATTTAAAGACTATAATTTTTACCTGTGCATTGTCTCAAGATCAAAGAAATTCATTAATGCTTTTGCACTGCTAATATAATAGAAATATTTCTTATACATAGAGAAATGAACATTCAGTGATAATTTGATAATTGCATATAATATAGCGTCGTATACGTTGTAATTCTGAAGCGTATCCCATACTTTACTTTGAAACATAATATTCAGATTCATTTATAAACAGTAATAAATAATAGTTGATATAATGATATTGATTATTTTTATACCTGGTGGATAGAAATGAAAACTACATAATTTTTGCAAATAAATAATGAAAAAGTAATAAGACAACAGGTAATATGAATTATAAAACGAAGGCAAAGAGAAAGAGTCGTGAAATTGAAAAGATGATTGAGGTTAAATGATGAATACTTGCATAGAAAAAGCGCATGAATTTATCAATCTAAATGTCTTTCTAGCGGATGGTAATTAAGTGCCCAAAACGTAAGAACCAGTATACGATCAGCTCTGATAGTCTGTTGACGTTAATTTAATACGGCTCACTCGCATAATATACCGACACAATTTAGTTTCTTTCAAAACATAGATGAGATGTATTAGACTACCATTGATATATATCAAAGTTTTTTATCGAATCCATATTTTAGAAATATTTGATTCAAAAGATATATATTTGATTAACACTATATTAAAAAAATTATTAATAGTCATAATACTTTTTTTCGAGTGCCGAAAGAGTGGCCATACTTCGTAGTATCTGACTGGAGAATGAAACACGATTTTGAAACACGACTTTTTACGTCGACAGACATTATACAACCGTTCTTTTTATGTCTACAGACATATGAGTTTTTGCTGTGCAAGCTTGTTTATTTAGTCATCTTTTTCGCAAAATGTGCACGACGTGATCTAACGAACTACGCTACGTAGAAAACTTCTGAAAATGGAAGGATAATCTCTAGACACTGCATCGACATGTGCACGTTCTTTTTTCAAACATAAGTCCAGATTCGGCGCAGCAATATATTGCGTGTCCGCATGTGTAGTGCGTTGTTCACTAATTTCACCCAAATCTCATGTGCATGTGTTGACATTTTAACCGACAGTAGGAGTTTAAAAGAATCGATATCCTTGAGATGGGCAATTCTACAATAACACACTGGTAATCGGAAATGATACTTATAGATGAGCTGCCAATAAATGGATGAAGCTGTTTCTGGTATGATGGATGAGTTTCCGTTCGTTAACCATTTCGCTGTTCTATTCGCTGCTTCGTGAAATAAACTAATTCCCCGCTGTATATGTAGCACTAGGTTTGACCATAATGAACGAGCAACACAGTTTTAAAACTGGTAGTGGGATGTTTTCCTCGCCGCACAAAAGCATTTGCGATATTTTGCAGTTCATTTATGGTAGTTGAGCGAACGGTAATGAGGGAAAACCGGTATACGATACAAATAAGAGGAAATACTTTCAATATTGCACTTCTCTCTAAATGGGAGAGGCATATCTGTGACCACATTCCCAAGTTTTGTTTTAACGACATTTTGAGTTTAACTAATTCAGAAGGTGGTAAATGCCCCCGTTTGTCGATCGGAACCGCTAAGAAGCGGCATCAGTCAAGTTTAACCTGTCCTTGAAATGCTGGTGGTAGTAGCCAATCACTAATCCAGAAAACCTCAGTCTTCTGAACATTCGTTTTTTCCACCTGATGCCTTGTTGTAAAGATCAAACATATCATGATAGTCTCCATTTCCTCATCTCTGTTGAAGACAATAGTATCAATATCATCCGCATATGTTATTGTTTTTATTGTGCTATCGATTCCGTCATAAGGGAAAGCCTTCTTTCGTACAGCCTCATCCTGTGCACCTGGTGGGATGATATCTGGAATTTTAGGATTATTCCTGATATTATACAATAGAGGTTCGAGGCACACTACATATATGACAGAGTGAAGTGGGACGATTATGTAAAATTTTGTCGAGCTCTTCAGTATTTATCAATGAACTTTTTCAAGATTTTTTGAAAGAAATTTTGAAGATTTTTGTGCGCGGTTTGTGCAGTCATGTAATTAAGACTCTTCGCTATCTACCTGTAAAAAATCTTCAAAAAATACCTTCGCAATAACGATCTTCCAAAGAATTTGAAGAACCGTCCGCGACTTTTACGGCTTCACTCCAGCTGGGGTGAATATGTAAAACACATAGCTCCAGTTGGGATGATTCTGTAATCATCGCTAAAATAAACGGTATATTCCAGTTTTCGTAAAGGGTAATTATCTTCATTATGATTAGTGCAGATAGGTGGATTTTTATATCAGCGGATCCCTCATAATCTCAACAATACGCTGAAATCAATTTCCAACTTTTCTGATGAAAAATGACTGCGATCCTCTTGGCTCAGCTGCACGGGTGAGATGACTGCCAGAAACAGGTACCTTTAGATACCTAATTCTTTAGACGTTTATGGATAACAATGAAAAGCTTTCTCACCTAATGCTTCCCCAGTATCAACAGATAAACTTTAAATCATTTGCAAGAAAAATCCGCCAAACTGAACTCGGTTAAGAGCCTGATCGCGGATAAAAAGCACGTTCAATATCGTTACCGTCAATACCGTGCGGAGAAAAAACTTATGACAGATTTAATAATTAGTTTAGAGTGAACATTGAATTTCTACTAGTGCATGGGTTATTTCAGATGAATCTGAAGAGGATATTCAGCTCTATTGCGTGATATGGACTAGATCGTAGACGGATAATATTTGACGGAGGTAGCTCAATTCAAAAAGCGACTGGTAAAATGTTTTTGTTTTCCAATTCCCCGCATGTTGCATCATGTTTTACTCGGACTTTTCTTCGAGAACATGATGCGATCACTTTTTGAAGTTTACATCGATCCTAAGATGCCTTCAGTACTCCACAATTTCTATCTAAACGTGGTAAACGGCATTTTTACTGGAGAACTTATACAAATTCAAAGTGAGTACACAGCAATTGTGAAGGTCTAGTCTGTAGTTTAAATCCTTCCGCGTATTTCTGTCGCCATGTTGAGCTATCTTCTTTACTCTACTTCGAAACAGTAAATAGTGAGCTGTGATAACTTTAGTGGAAGAAATTTTCATCTCGGATGAAGTTTAATGTTCCTTATTCAAAATGTGGTTTCAGAATAAAGGTGAGAGAAGCTGATGTCTTATGGTTCCAACGTGAGTCTTACCAATAAGGTAACGTTTGCCGTATGTGAAGAAAACATTCACGCTTGGACTTTCAGAGAATGCATATCCGTAAATACTAGACGCTAATATCAGTTCGTTGCTAGAGTCAATCTGTGAATGAGACAGAATGGCTTAGCCCCAATCCTCTCTGCGTCAAACAGGACTGAACTGATGCTCGCTATATCCTGAAAGTCACCAACGACAAAGCGGTCTTATATCGAGGATACTCACGATTGCGATGACATCAGCCTTTGATGCATTTCTCACTTTAGTGCATTTTTATTTTGAGACCTTGCGAAGTTAACATATTTAACGAAGTTGTACATAATAGAAGTCTCTAGATTTCACACATTTTGTGAAAGCGAGCGCCTCTGTGTTTATCTCTTTTTTATTTGATTTAACATAAACGTTTCATCCTATTCTACTGTGATTGAGTCATTTTTAGTTTATTAGCTGTTTTATTTATAATCTGTTGCTTGCGTATTTGATTTTGTGACACGTTAAAATAAAATGTTTTTCGTAGTAGCCTACTTTTACAAGGCATCCCGGCGTATTTAATGCATCGTCAATGTCTTAAGAGGATCAGGATGTGTTACTATACGCATCAAAAATGCACTTGATTTACACGAGAAAAGATATCTAAAATGCCTAGGCTCAACATCTACGATGTCTCACAAAGATACTACGCGTGCATAAAACTGGAATCCAGCCGCCTTTGTAGGGTATCGTAGCGCGCCTTTTACATGGAAATTTCACCTTACTGATAAAAAATGAAGTCACCTTTAACGTGTCTAAACTGCATTTTTTTTCGAAAATGGACCTCCCTTTTGACAGTGTATTTGTACATGCGAAATATAAATTCTCACTTTGAAAGAAGAGAAAAAGAATTCTTTTGCGTTCTTACAATTCAGAAAAATTACCCATTATATCCATCAATAAAATTCCGTTACATGACGTGAGTCGCGTCGCGAAATAGCGATACGGTAGCGATCGCGATAAGAAAAAACTGTAATGAACTCTTAAGAATCGAATCGATGCAGAATTTACTGTCCGGCCACGAGATCACGAATGTATAGCGACTGCGACGCGATTACATGTCGCGCGACGACTCTTAAAAAAAGTTCTTTTTGAAAATAAGATTCGATCAAGATCACACCGCGAGTTTAAGAATGTAACGCGATCTCGACGCGATAAAGCGACTATAAGACGATCGCAGTGCGACTACTAAATCGCGACGCAATTTTTATAAAATAATTTTCTCTGGACGTAAATATCTATTAAGATCGCGCAGCGACTGTAAGAGATCATAGCGATCGCGTCTCGACTTCGTGATTTTATAGCGATCACGCCGCGGCAGACGTGAATTCATAGCGATCGTGTTAGAAATGAGACGCGAACGTCGACTTGGAACCAGTCCATTTCTGAAGAATCGTCTTTGTTGCCTTAACCGAGATAGGAACAGTAAGTTTTGGTTGAACTACGCCTAGTCCGAAATATTTCGCGAACGGAAAGGGTTCGTCTGTCCCGACCAGGAAATATTTTCTAATCAGGACAGAAAAAAGGTCGAACTATACGTATAAAAAAAATATTTTGTTTTTGACGTCACACATACTAAACTATAGCCTAAATGTCCAGGACATTATAGATAATAAATCTAGATTGCGTACAGTATTACTTAAAGTAGTGCACTAAGACGGAAAAAAACTGTGTTCTTTTTTTATTCTCTCTTGTTGGAATTTTCTTCAAGGTGATGCATTATGCATGCTTCACTCCAGTTCTCTTTTCTTCAACACTTAAAACCGACGAACAAATTATAAATCGTGACAAAAACAAATATTTTTGTTTTTGTCGATTACTACATAGCCGGGTGAACTTCTATTATATGGAAATTATCAGTTTGTGTAGTGTCTAAATGATATATAAAATGGAAGAATGTTTTATGCTGAGTTATGTGTGCGATCGCGAAGTCTTTAAGTGATGAAGTAGTGGGATAGTAAACATTCCAAATTCGTGCAATTTCTAAAATTAAGTGAAATCCATATATTTTACTAACTTTAATGGTAAAATATAGTAGAACCATAGAATAGTAGAATACTAGAACAGTAGACCATTTTTAGACATGTAAAACTTCTGAAAAAGAAAGAGAAAACTGAGAGTAGTCCGACAAGGGTTCGAACTTGATGCGTACTTCGTCATGTTAACCATTCGCTAAACCACTGATCTGCGCTGAATCGTTTCTTGACGCTGATATAATAAGTATATGAATGAAGAAAAGGAGATAGTCAGGATGAAAGTAGATATTAGTCTATACTATTCTAGTATTGTACTAATAGACGCTGTTGCTTAACTACTACTGTATTACCAAATGTGACAGAGCAACATGCTGGTAGTAGTTTCCCTCTATTAGAACAATAGAAATAATATGAGAGATGAACATCTCTGAACTTTGGAAATTCGTCCAACCCTCGATTATTAACATCAGTAAAAGTGACGACTTTTCCACTTAAGTATCATTAACATAAAATTCTGTAAGTAATTAGATCCTTTTAAAGTTGTCTCAGCTGATAGATTCATTTTAACAAATAGTTTAGAACACAATAACATTCTTCCTTTAAGACAGATATTGTTTTGAAATTTTCATTTTAGTAATTTCACCACTGACAAAATGGCCTCTTCTTCTTTACCGTCCAGTAGTGAATGTCAATCAAAAAAGCAGTGTAAAATGTCAGGAATTCTGTCATGTAAAGGCTGTCAGCGGAACTTCTGCCAAGGGCATATGAATGAACATCGACAAGAACTAGAAGGTGATTTCCAACGTGTATTAAGTGATCGAGATTTACTTTATCAACAAATATATTCCGAAACTCCAACAGATCCCC
>CAJNOQ010000362.1:0-53548 GCA_905250885.1 Didymodactylos carnosus | reverse complement strand
CATCGAAAAAGCTAACAGTTGCAGAGTTCTTTGCTGGGGAAGGACAACAAAACAGTTTTCGGAAAACACCCGATAGAACGCCCATTCAAATATCAGTAGTGTGTCAATACAAAATCAGAAATATCCGCACTGCTCTCGATATTGAATTAATGTCGAATATTTCAGATGAGCAAGAAGTGTTAATTACACCATTTGCAACATTTAACGTTACTAATGTGAAACGCCATGATCCAGCAACTAATCCATCCGTTTTAGTTGAAACAGAGTTAGAAGAATATGAGTCACTTTGTGAACCTACTTACTTGTGCGAATTGATTCGGTACCAGCATAAACGATATTCTCGGATTGAACGGTTAATGAATCCAGCAAAATCTTTTCCAATCGAACAAAGCTACATTAATTTAGCTATACTAGAAATTAAAGAACAACAAAAAAAAGAAAAGAAGCTCTGTGACGCTCAGCAAAGGGATGCGATCATCGGTACCTTTGAAGAGATACATGAAGCGAAAGCTCTAGTAGATGTCAAGGACATTTTTGAAACTTGCAAGAATCAAACGAAGAAGGTACTCGTGCTTGGACGGGCTGGAATCGGCAAAACAACATTTTGTCGATATGTTGCTTATCGATGGGCAAATGGCACACTTTGGCCACAATATAAGCTGATTTTCTTGATTCCACTACGGCGTTTAACTGAAAATCGTTATCCTCCATTGTCATCCGGCATGAGCTATTCTCCAATTGATCTCGTTGAAAAGGAATGTTTCCATCATGCTCTTTCTGACAAAGATAAAATATATTTGATAGAACAGTTTGACAAAAGTCAAGTTCTATGGCTTTTGGATGGCTATGATGAAATTGTACAAAATGTACCAGCACATCTGCAATATTTATTCGAGCAGTTACTTAACACTCCACACCACATCTTGACCTCTCGTCCATACTCAAACAAGTTATCATATGATGTGGTAATGGAAATTACAGGTTTTACGGATGATAATATAGATGAGTATGTGAAGCAGTTCTTCGATCAAATTACAGGTGAATCCGATGATGCACCATCCACAGGACAAAACCTATTGGACTTCTTAAAATTGAGCACAAACATTTGGGGGATTGCACATATTCCAGTGAATCTTGAACTGATTTGTAGTCTTTGGGCTGACACAGATTGGTCCATAAGTAGAGAACTCACAATGACACAGCTATATGATAGCATTACAGAATGGCTATGTCGAAGATATTTGGAGAAACAACGAAACATTGAAACAAATCTAATGACTAAAGAGGATGTTTATAAAAGTTGCCACAAAGAACTGGCATTCTTAGAAAGCATGGCTTTTAACGGCATGAAAACTAACACCATAATTCTACGGCCGCCATTGCTAAAAAAAGCATTAAAGGATACTGAGTGCTCGTTAAGGGATCACCCACACTTACTCAATATAGGCATTCTAAAATCATTCAACCATCAGGCTATTGGCACTCACATCGAAACGGACAAAGACCATTATTTTGTTCATCTGAGTTTCCAGGAACATTTCGCTGCACGATATTTGGTTGCCGCTCTCGAGGATCCTCCATGCCAAGAAGCAGTCGAGTTTCTCAAATGCAACAAGTACAATCAACGTTTTGGACAAGTATTTACTTTTGTATCGGGTCTTCTGACCGAGAGTAACTCTGAATCATACATAAGAACATTCTGGGCCACAATACTAAGAGACCCGTTGGATCTAGTTGGTCTAAGACACATACAACTAGTTATTGCTTGTGTTGAGGAGACTAGTGGTAACTCAAATCTTCCTGGTCGCGCCGAGTTGATCCTTCCGATAATAAAGTGGTTAAAATATGCTGTGCTTGCCGAATCCGATGTAATAATTCAACAGCTGACAGACTCATTGAGAAGAAGCGCTTCATTAACACGTGAGCCAGCAGTAATAGACACACTGATTCAGCTGCTTCAAACCCAACAAACAAAAGTGAAAACGAAACTATGCTCTTTGATCTCAAACTTACCATTTACAAAAACCCATCCTAAGCTCATTCATTCACTGCTCGTTGCACTTCGTGATGACAGTGCAGATATGAGATCTTCTGCATGTCAAGCTCTCGGGAAAACGGGAGACAAAGCAGGAACTGCTGAAGTGATTAGAGCACTACTCAATGTACTTAGTGATGAGAATGAGAAAGTTAGATCTTCTGCATGCAAAGCTCTCCGGAGAATGGGAGACAAAGCAGCAACTTCTGAGGTGATTAGAGGACTACTCATTGCACTTGGTCATGAGAAGTATTATGTCAGATGTTCCGCATGTGAAGTTCTCGGTAAAATGGGAGACAAAGCAGCAACTTCAGAAGTGCTTAGAGCACTAATCAATGCACTTAGTGATAAGAATGCGAATGTTAGATATTCTGCATGTGATGCCCTCGGTAAAATGAATGAAAAAACAGCAACTTCTGAAGTGATTAGAGCACTACTCAATGCACTTGATGATGAGAATCAGGGTGTTAGATGGCGCGCATGTGAAGTTCTCGGGAAAATGGGTGGCAAAGCAGGAACTTCTGAAGTCATTAGAGCAGTACTCAATGAACTTAGTCATGAGAATGCGAATGTCAGATGGCGCGCATGTGAAGTTCTCGGAAAAATGGGTGACAAAGCAGCAACTTCTGAAGTGATTAGAGCACTACTCAATGCACTTAGTGATGAGAATGCGAATGTCAGATCTTCTGCATGTGAAGTGCTCGGGAATATGTGTGACAAAGCAGCAACTTCTGAAGTGATTAGAGCAATACTCAATGCACTTAGTGATGAGAATGCGAATGTCAGATGGCGCGCATGTGAAGCTCTCGGGAAAATGGGTGACAAAGCAGGAACTTCTGAAGTGATTAGAGCAATACTCAATGCACTTAGTGATGAGAATGCGAATGTCAGATGGCGCGCATGTGAAGTTCTCGGAAAAATGGGTGACAAAGCAGGAACTTCTGAAGTGATTAGAGCACTGGTCATTGCACTTAGCGATGAGAAGTACTGTATCAGATCTTCCGCATGTGAAGTTCTGGGGAAAATGAGAGACAGAGAGGCAACTGCTGAAGTGATTAGAGCACTACTCAATGCACTTAGTGATGAGAATGAGAAAGTTAGATCTTCTGCATGCAAAGCTCTCCGGAGAATGGGAGACAAAGCAGCAACTTCTGAGGTGATTAGAGGACTACTCAATGCACTTGGTGATGAGAATGAGAATGTCAGATGGCGCGCGTGTGAAGTTCTCGGGCAGATGGGTGACAAAGCAGCAACTTCAGAAGTGCTTAGAGCACTACTCAATGCACTTGGTGATAAGAATGCGAATGTTAGATATTCTGCATGTGATGCCCTCGGTAAAATGAATCAAAAAACAGCAACTTCTGAAGTGATTAGAGCACTACTCAATGCACTTAGTGATGAGAATGCGAATGTCAGATGGCGCGCATGTGAAGTTCTCGGGAAAATGGGTGACAAAGCAGGAACTTCTGAAGTCATTAGAGCACTACTCAATGAACTTAGTCATGAGAATGCGAATGTCAGATGGCGCGCATGTGAAGTTCTCGGGAAAATGGGTGACAAAGCAGCAACTTCTGAAGTGATTAGAGCACTACTCAATGCACTTAGTGATGAGAATGCGGATGTCAGATGGCGCGCATGTGAAGCTCTCGGGAAAATGGGTGACAAAGCCGCAACTTCTGAAGTGATTAGAGCACTGCTCATTGCACTTAGCGATGAGAAGCACTGTATCAGATCTTCCGCATGTGAAGTTCTGGGGCAAATGAGAGACAGAGAGGCAACTGCTGAAGGGATTAGAACACTACTCAATGCACTTGGTGATGAGAATGAGGATGTCAGATGGCGCGCGTGTGAAGTTCTCGGGCAGATGGGTGACAAAGCAGCAACTTCAGAAGTGCTTAGAGCACTAATCAATGCACTTGGTGATAAGAATGCGAATGTCAGATATTCTGCATGTAATGCTCTCGGTAGAATGGATCAAAAAACAGCAACTTCTGAAGTGATTAAAGCAGTACTCAACGCACTTAGTGATGAGGATGTGGGTGTTAGATGGGGCGCATGTGAAGTTCTCGGAAAAATGGGAGACGAAGCAGCAACTTCTGCAGTGGTTAGAGCACTATACAATGCACTTAGTGATGAGAATGTGAATGTCAGATATTCTGCATGTGATGCTCTCGGTAAAATGGGTCAAAAAACGGTAACTTCTGAAGTGATTAGAGCACTACTCAATGCGCTTAGTGATGAGAATGAGAATGTCAGATCTTCCGCATGTGAAGTTCTGGGGCAAATGGGAGACAGAGAGGCAACTTCTGAAGTGCTTAGAGCACTAATCAATGCACTTGGTGATAAGAATGCGTATGCTGGATGGGTGGGTTCAAATTGTCTTTCCAAGATTTGCGTGAAGAAGCGTTATTTAGATTATCTAGAAGCTCTTTCTGCAGATCAACTCATCAGCGGGTTTTTCCACACTGAAAATGTTGATTGGCTTCCTGTTATAACCGTTGCTGCACTTCTGCAAGGAAGTGCAGTGACGGTGACTGGACAGACTGTTGTAGTATATGGTAGTAAAGATCCAACTGTGGTGGACGTTTGCAGTTTAAATTATACAAGACTGACTCAGAAATTAGTGGAAGCTTTTGTTGACCAAACAGGAAGGCTTGACTTATCTTTTAACCTGCCTAGTTCGTTTGTTGAAAACGTTTCGGTTGATGAGCACACTTTCTCTCTAATAAGGAGTTTCATTCGCACATGTAGCATATTGTAATTTAATGGCGGCTTCACATCCTTATTGTCAAGAAACAGTACAGTTGTTTTTAGTCATTCTTTGTAATTTTAGCACTGATTGCCCTTGACCCCAATAAACTTGTGAAAACAAAGGTTCTCTCGTTTCTCAGATTAAAAAGGAGTAGATGTAACTGGTATGAAATATTAGTTAATGCTTGAGGACTAAGGTTAGTCCATGCAGTTTCGAGACAAGTTTTCTTTCCTTGTTCTTCTTGCAATAGTTAAATTTAGGCGCTCCGATATAACGTTTTGACAGATCACTGTTCTAGATACGAAAATGTCATTTTCAGGAAATATTTTATTACTCTTTTCTCACTGGTTTAGCATTTGATCATATTTATATCCGTCACCGTCTCTCCACCTGATTTTTGTCAGCCATTTGCTTTGATACCATTAATCCTACTACGCATTACATTACAACACATCGATAACCTAAACCACATCATTACGCATCAAATCTTACCATATTGGCACCCCATATCATATCACCAAGCCTATTGTTCGATCCCATGCCAGATATTCTATGTGCAGTTCTCAGGAAAATGGGAGAGAAAGCAGCAACTTCTGAAGTCATTAGAGCACTACCCAAAGTAGTTGGCGGTCAGAATGAAAATGGCAGACCTTCTGGATGTAAAGTGGCTGAGGAAGCTTCCATTTCTGGTGGTGGACGTTTGCAGTTTAAATCACACAAAACTGAGTCAGAAATTAGTTGAAGGTTTTGTTGATCAAGCAAAAAGACTTGACGTACCTTCAGATCTGGCTAGTTCTTTTGTTATGTGAAATGTTGTCGAAAGTTCAATTATGATATGAAAAGCTGCTAATTCCTTCTGCATTTTACTTTGTTATGCTTGGTGGATTACTAAGGGTCTGAAGAACGCTGAGTGCCCTAAAATGGTGTGACAAAAAAATGTGTAACAGTGTTACGTTTGCTTTTTGCTGTTTTTACCCGAGTAAAAATAGTTAGAAGAAAATCTTTTTTACCGCTGAAAAGCTCGTTCGATGCTTTACAAAATTTGCTCTAGGATCATGTCATTTGGAGAATGACTTTCGCAGGAAATTAGAACTTTAGCAAGAGCTCCAAATTTAGGGTCTTTTTATGTAACAGCGTTACGAGATGAAAAACCTTTCTCGAAGCTCCAGACTTCAACCAAAAAACTTTGTTTTTAAAGCATACATAGGGTATGATGAGCTGCGTCGAATGGCGTTTGAACGAACTTTCTAGCTCTCAAACTTTCCGAGATAATTGAGAAAAAGTGTGTCAAAAACGTAACAGCGTTATGTTTGGGCAAGCCGACATCCTGATGCTTCTTTATACAAATGAAAATCATGTTTAAAACCGATCTAGTACGAAAACACTGTCCGGAGGCAAATTTTATTTTATTTTTATTTATGTCTCATTCGAAAGAGTATAGAAAATAACCACTAACCATGCAATAACTCTTTCTGAAAGCGCATTTTTAAAAAACTAGAGACCAAGCAGTCTGTTGAAGGTCACTCTTGTTACCAGAAAACGTGAATTTTCACATATTTTCGTATTTTCTGATTTTCTGAAAAACTATCAAACTCTTATAATTCGTTCACGGTTCATTTGAAAGAGGGATGCTTACTCTAGAAGATCGTGTATTTAGACATAATTAGGGGTGTTAATTTAGTTTTATTGTTCATTTATAATGGATAAATGTAAATGAATCATTTACTTTTATAAAATAAATATAAATTCTTTTTTCGTTTATTTATATTTATTTTTTAAATATAAATGATTCATTTACATTTATTTTCCAAAGTAACACTAAATTAACATCCCTAGACATAATAATATGTTTAACTATCTAGGACTAAATAAAAGAAAACTAAAAAAATTCCATATTTTCAAAGTTGCATTTTTCTCAGTACTTTTTAAATATAGACCATGCATATGGTGGTCCCAAAATAAATGTTACTTCATTTTTTAGAGCAGGCAATTCTGCATCGATTCATTCGAAAACTCAATTCTGTAACCAAAAGCGATGCAGATTCTGAAAGTAGACACTTCAGGCTACCTTTCCATGTGCTTATCTCAAAACCAATTTTTTTGAAAGAAAATCATAATTTCTGAGGGGGAAAGCCTTAACATTATCATGTTGAAAAACTTTGAGATAAACGCTAAGTTGAAAAATGCATGTGGTTGTGATGTTGTGAGGGAGAGATTTAGATAAATCGTTTTAAACAGACAAAAAAACTTCATATTTTAGTTAGGATACTACTGCTTGATGCAGTTTTCGCCGCCCTTTCAAATAGTATGGTTGAAAAAAATTTGTTATCGACTGTTCCGATAAATTATAAAAATTTGGAAAATGCTTTTTTTCAACAAAGTTTTATGGAAAATGCTATTTTCAAAAGTTGATCACTAAGTTTTTGAAAACTCGATTCAAAAATTGGCGTTTTCTCTGCAATCGATGGTTTAGTATTAAAAACTCGTTCTGTAATTGGACTGATAAAACATTTGATATTAATTATTTTGTTTCTCTTCATAGAGTAGCATTAGATATAGGAAGATCTGATGATTTTAATCAAAAAGCTTTTCTTCTTTTTTATCTTATTTATTTTTAAAGAGAAATGTAAACGTTGCTGATGAAGTTTTATAAGAATGTTTCTATTATAGTTGACTATCATATTTCATCGAAAACATTTTTTCCGATGATTTGGGCGGTTTGTCTGAAATATTCTATGCAAATCTTATTTCTAAACGGAAAAACAAATGAATTTTTCATCGATATTTCAAAACAACGTGAAAAAATTATTAAATCACACAATATCAGTAGGACACTAGCCAAAACAATCGGTTTACCCACTTCCAAAACCCACTTTTCTATTAAATATATTCAAAATCAAATGAGAAAAAAGTTTGTCTACTCGAAAATTAAAGAAAATTGCACATTGAATATAGAATAGAAAATTAAAAATATTGACATAAAAGTGGATTCTAAAAGCAAAATACAAATGCTGTTTGATTTCAAAGCGTGTTAACCGGAAGAAATATCTTTTCCTTTGCATCGCAACGCTCTACCAGAACATTCTCCTCTAAAAATAGTTTTTTTCCAATGGATATGGAAAATCACTTATTCATGATTTAGAAACAAAAGCTGTGGACAATAATCGATTAAATCAAAAAGCATAAAAGCTAACGAAGAATATTTTTTCTTTTTTTGGAAAAAATCTGGAAAAGGTGTTCATCTTTTACAGTTTTTAGGATTCAGTTACAAGCAAGAATTAGTTAATCTAGAAAATGGTTTGCATGAAATTAAAGCTGATTTATTGTTAGATATAATTTATTGGATGGAAAATAAGACTATAGAAAATTGTATGTCCAAAAAAATGAATTGGAAAAAAATAGAAAAGACATGTTCAGGTTAAAAGAAACATTGAATTAAAAACTGAGAAAATTCATAGTGAACTAATGAAGATAAATATTATTACATAATCTCTCGATATAAAATTATTAAAAACTGAATTAGAATTATAAATTATAATAAATAAATTATATTTTTGACAGCAGCTTTATACTTTTTTTATTCTTATTTATTTTGTACCGCTTTACCGGTTGGTTCTTACTATGTAACTGAGATCTTTAGATGCATACTAAGAATTTATTATCCATGGTTAACCGAGACAACTACATCTAAGACGTTCAACCGTTATGTTAGTACTATAAATGTAAGTCAATCTATTTATCTATTGTAGAGTTAAAAAAGCTGGAATAACGTATGTGTAGACAAATGTCATGCTTTCAAGACCATCTCTCACTGATCTTGTTGACGATCGACACTCTCAATAGCCGTATCAATTCCTTCCGGCCATAATAGCGCTGACATTCTTGTTTTCAATTTGACTTGATCATTAAACAGTTGTTCAATCTGTTCCATAACCGATTCTTCAATGTCCAATTGCTTACCCATTTCCAAAATTGCCTCTCTCTCTTTTTTGTGTAATGTTCCATGAGAACATACAACAATGTGATGAGACAATTGTAGACAAATATTAGACCAAACAAGCGGTTAGAAATAAATTGCGTAATAAATGAAGGAAGTCAATCGGCCGATGCCGCATGGAAACTATCGTAGATGAGTGCTCGTCTGGATTGTCCAACAAATACATCTTTATTGTTTAGTAAATCATGCCAATCTTCAGCATTTGGTACATACTTCTGAAGTTCGGCAAGCAAGTCGGCTGGTGCACCTGAAAATAGAAGAGATTACTGACATATGATCGTATCTAACTATCGAAATGAAATTAACGCTATTAATAATCATCGTTTCATTATTAACGTATCAAACATCGTAAAAAGTATTATGCCTTTTCTTTACACTTGCTGAAAGTCTCGTACGGTAGACTTTTACATATACAGCGACACTAAGCGATAGAAAATTAATTAATAAACGAAGAAAGAAAAGCAAATAAAAATATTATATCTTAATCTAGCAGAACAAGCATTTTTCTAAGTTGCTATGAGTATTTGTGTATTTTTCAAAATGAAAGAAAAATTAATTTACTCAAACCTATTCGCGTAGGAATGCTCTTTATTCTTCCCATATGATATAGGGCATGGGTCACTACCACAAGCACACAGGTAACCGTTTTTAACTACTGTCGAGGCATCAAGGAAAATGGCTATACATTGGTTATCAAGATTCGCTCATGCGAAACGTCTCATTTTACAGAAACATGTTTACTTTACCAAATGCATTTGTTGAGAAAAACATATAAAGCTATAAACAAAACTTAGAGCATTTTAAAATACATTAAATCGCAAACAAACAACTGTTCGAACTTCGTGATCTGGTGCATTGCCGAATGTTTTAAATCTTGTCAGAAATACCTTTATATTTTTTTCAACAAATGCATTTGACAGAGTAAACATTTTTTTGTAAAATGAGACGTTTCGCAGCCATGAGCGAATCTTGATAACCGATGTATAGCAGTTTTCTCTGATGCCCCAACAGCAGTTAAAAACTGGTGCATACCTACGTGTGGTTAGACTTAACTACACAGGTCGTTGACTCCGGCGTAAGGATCCTGACAGAATCTGCCGGATCCGACACTAGAACATGCCGGAAGTCGGTAAAATCTGGCAGCAACCATGCCAGAAATCCGTTGCTCGAAATCCGTGTCGGAAGATGTTGGAAAAGATCCGACTGGATCCTTTGAGTTTCAGGCATTGAATTTCGCTCGATTTGGCAGAATGTGATCAGTTTTCAGGTCTTTTAAGGCTAAAAATAGCCTTAAAGTTTTTCTTTCATTTTCTAGTGGTTCTTCTCTCTGTTCATTCGAGAGAGTGGAAGGGCCCACTAGCCAGAACGTGTACAACACGCCTGTTGAACAGTGTGAGCGATGACTCTTACCACTAGGAATTTGAGAAGAACAATTTCTCATTTTTAATTATCTGTAGTGTCGTATTTAAAGTGCTCCTGTCGTGAAATAAAACGGTGAATATATTAAGCGCACAAGAAAGAAAAAAAAGAATAAGGTGTACATCACAGGATCTGTCAACTTCCGGTCACCGGAAATTAACGGATCCGACTGGTTCTGGATATCGGATCCGATCTCCAAATCCTCCAGGAACCAAATATCGGAACGCGAAGGAATTGAGTAGATTCCGAACTCCGGATCCGATTGGACGCTAGATCTTCGGAAATCACCGGAATTAAGAAGATCCGACAGGATCCGATCGGACGAATTCGACCTGGATATTTCTTCGTCTGACAATTTGTTTGACAAAGACACTGGCTCTATGTGTTATGTTTGTTGAAACAGGTCATATTTTGAGATGGATTGTTGAATAATCATTGCGCTCTGGTCTGGTTTCATGCTGATTTTTTGGGTTTGATAAAAACTGTTTATTCAAATTATATTTAGTTAATTTTACAACCGCTTTGTAGTTACTAGAGACTCATTCATTTCTGAAAGAATCAAAAGAAGATACCACGAGCGGTTTCGACCTTTCTCAAGGATCTCATTAGATGATTTCCTTCGAGAAAGACAGAGTTAAGGCACGACAAGCAACACAACTCCGTCACATCGTATGAGGGTGTTACTATTTCTTGTCCTTATCGAACAAAGATCTAGTAACTTTCACTCAACATTGTTGAGTGGAATTTACTAGATACAGTTTTAGTTTAAAAGGATGAATCATTTCTGATAGAATGAAAAAAAATACTTAATGTAGAGAAGCAGAACATGTGCATTGTACAGTGATATCGTGCTTCGTTCTCGTCGTGTGAAAGTTATCGTTCTTTGTTCGATAAGAAAAAGTAATAGTAACACCCTCATACCGTGTGACGGAGTTGTGTAACTTGTCGTGCCTTAACTCTGTCTTTCTCGAAGGAAATCACCTGACGAGACCCTTGAGAAAGGTCGAAATCGCTCGCGGTATCTTCTTTTGATTCTTTTAGAAATGAATTCTGCCAATCTCTAGTAACTACAAAGCGGTTGTAAAATTGACTAAATATAATTATTTAAATCGAGTTTCACATTTATATATGTTTTTCGTAACGTCTCAGCTGAGATACAAATTATATTCTCAACTGACATACAATCCATATTTTAATCAAGTATCTCAGTTGAGAAACCATTATATCTACGAAAATATTCATTTCTCAACTGAGATATATTTGATAAAATATGGACTTCGCGAATTTTTCACCTGAGATACACTTTTGACACGTGTGCTGAAACGTACAATTGTGCAGTGTACAAAGGTCTGTTATTCAATAGTGAATGAAATGAAACTAGGTATATGATGTATCGCTGCTAAGTCCGCAAAATGGCGTGAAAATCGCTGTAATTATTGTGGATTTTGTAGAACTATTGAATAATAGACCTTTGTACACTGCATAATTCCACGTTTCAGCGCATGTATTAAAAGTGTATCTCAGTTGAAAAATTCGCGAAGTCCATATTTTATCAAATATATCTCAGTTGAGAAATGAATATTTTCGCAGATATAATGGTTTCTCAACTGAGATACTTGATTAAAATATGGATTGTATCTCAGTTGAGTTCAAACCATGTTTTTTCAAAAGCATAACTTAAAAAACGAAGTTATGTTTTTTCGCGCTGTAAAAATCTTTCCCTATACTCCTTCGCTACACTTTCTGTATGAGAACAATGTACTGAGGCTTTATGTCAATGTTTTTTATTCCCTTGACTGAACTTTTGCATGCTGGTGCAAGATAGTCAGAACATCATTGTATGTTGGACGATCTCTGTAGAACTTCGTTTAGAAGACTGTTACTTAGAAAGATAAAGTACAAAATAACTCTTAATGGACTTTTTAGAAAAGGCCTAATGATTGAGTTTTCCTGTGCCATACTCAAACTGATTGAACAAACTTACAAATTCGAATTCTTTTAGACTTTCTAATTCTGATTAAAATCGTTAATATTATTACCTAGTGCTGCTCTGTAACCTAATATCCATTCTTTTTCTTTCTCATTGTATTCGCCATCAGCTGCCGCGAGTGTCATTCGTGTATAACGCAGGATAGTATTACACATCTTCAATTACTCAATGTGGAACGTTCAGTCGATAGGCACATGTACGTACACGTCATCATCGTCCAGTCCAATATGTTCGCCATCGCTTTTGCGTATCTGATCAGTAATTTGTTTGAAGGAATCCTGCTCCCTCCTCGATATTCTTTAAAAACCCAATTTGCAATTTGCCTCTGCCTAGCGTCGCCACCATCACTGCTCATACTTTGTCTTGGCACAAGTGGTTCTCTAAATTAAGTGAGAGAAAAAAATAAGAATAGTTAAAAACGCACGCAATGGTGATACGATTTGTTCTGACTAGAAAAGCTAACACTATTTCAAGTGTAGATGAAGCCTATTCAAGCGTTAAACACCACACTTGAATAGAATGTACAATCAATCTAGTTTACTATCAAATAATGTGATGAATTCTACACCTATATGAATTATGCAGTGTATCGGTAAGAAAAACATTGTATAATTACTTTTTGAGATTTTCCTATGATGTACTCATCAGCTCATAACCCCTATTTGCAAATGAGAAGGGACATTTTTACAGAGTAGTTTTCTATAGTAATTCTTTTAAAAGTCTATCGTTTAATCGGAGAGTGGAAAGAGCAACTGAGGTTCTTAAACTCGCGATTATCGAACTACTCGCAAAATAGTAAATTTCTTTTTTGTACCCAAAGTCAAGCGTAACGTTTCTCACTCCGTCGTGATACGATCTATTTGATATTGAAGAAAAAAGTCAAAAAGCACCATAGAAAATACGACACAGAAACCGCAATAACGCG
Source organism: Didymodactylos carnosus (assembly GCA_905250885.1). Lineage (NCBI taxonomy): Eukaryota > Metazoa > Rotifera > Eurotatoria > Philodinida > Philodinidae > Didymodactylos > Didymodactylos carnosus. The sequence goes on along the minus strand of CAJNOQ010000362.1, from coordinate 40,430 downwards.
ATTGAATTTATATTCGTAATGTTAAAAAGTCTGAAACTCGGTCGTGCGAGATCGTAGAAACTTGGCCAACATCTCATTTTGTGGAGAATTGAAGGGGCTATGCAATGATATGGTTGAAAAGCTTCTGAAAGAAATTTTAAGGTCATTAGGTTTTCTCGAAAACGGTTTTTTTCAGAAATCTCTATCTCAAGACCCCGAGATGTAGCATAACTTTTCTTCTTCGAAATATATAGAACTCGACGCGCTCTTTCATTTGATACCAACTTCAAGGTTCTACAATAGAGAATTTGGTCAGCAGATATTCTTCAAGCTAGGCCAAATCCGCCGAAAAATGCATTTTTCCGCTGCAAGGCTGAAACGGCTATAACTTTTTTTCTAACAAGGCTAGAGGCCTGCGGCTTTCCATTCGGTTCGGCTTGCTGAGCTCTATAATGTGAGGTTGGTCTCGTTACTGACGTCAAAGGTTGATGTAAATGATGGTAGATTTTATATGGATTGAGCCTATCCGTCAGTGCCGAAAACATCACTCTCCAGTAGTAATATCCGTAACGGTGTGTGCTAATACTGTCAACAAAAGATCATTTTTAACAGTAATATTGTAAAAACGTGGGTGTTCGCAGTGTAGATAACAATTGAGCAATAGATAGTTTTGGTCGCCGTTTAAAGCTGCATCGAATGGTATATAAGACTTCCCTTCAAACTTGTTTCATTCTGAGAAAAGGTCGAAAAACACATCGCAATGGGTTCGCGGAGCAAAATATTCGTTTCGCCCTGCTTATCTATTTAAAACGTATAACAGGTTTATAGAAGGCTTTTGTACTCTTAGGACAACTTTCGGATATTTAGGAATCCATGCGGACCAATGTGGATCTTTGTAGATCCACGCGGAATCCCGGATTCGCCTTTTCCCCCTTGCGATCTATGCATCCATGTGTTTTATAAAATACGCTATAACAAATGGCCTCGACGTCAATTGTACACATCATGACTGACTCTATCACATGCCCTAAACCAATTAATGAGCTTTGTAAAAATGCTACGATTCGATATCTCGTCGAAGAATGAATAATTATTCCATATCTTAAAGTAGAATATTTACGGGAGCGTGACTGATCAAACGAATTTCCAGATAAACTGCTATGAGAAGGTAGTATAAAATTTCGAGACTATAAGATAATCACGGTTGATGCCTGGTGATCCAAAGCAATTGATGATAACATCTATTTATATTTACTTAATCGGTTCGAAAGATGGTTTTGCCAATGAAAGGAAAAGTCGTTTAATGATGATAGAATATACACAATAATATAAACAAACAATATTATCTGATCATTCAGAAATAATAAGAAATAGTATTGATGCAATTAATAAATACCATGATATAACAAATGAATTTATAAGTCTAGGTACATGTGATCAAACATAATATTTTGAAAAAATAACTGAAAATTATAATTATTACTGTATAATATCAACGATTTTATTTTCGTTCTAACATATAATTTAAATTTATCGGAAAATGTGAACACATAATTTTTGGATAATATCATTCACAAATAAGTAATTATGATGAAGATAGTTAATATTTTAATAATTATAATTTCCAGTTATTTTTTCAAAATATTATGTTTGATCACATGTACCTGGACTTATAAATTCATTTGTTATATCATGATATTTATTAATTGCATCTAAACCATTAATCAGATAATCTAAACAATTAAAATCTAAACAAAATCTAAACAATTAATCAGATAATATTGTTTATTTATATTATTGTTTAGCAATATTATACAATTGAATTTTAACGGTTGGGTCAGAATAAATGACTTTTAAGATAAAATAATCTTTATCAGCACGAAGAAAGATTTAATTTTATCGTACAAAAAAAGTCTATACTTGAGCATTTATCAATTCTTTTTACCGTCACGCTTTTTACCGGATTTAGTATACCGGATACAATACCAAAGTTAAGAATAGCAAATATGATCCAGGATACAACGGATAGAGTATTTGTTGTTCAATGCGCTTTATGGAGGCTTTTGTATTTGACAGGTTCATCAAATCTTGTTGGTATTATTGCACTCAATGGGACATGTCTTATGGAACTATGGCGTAGTTGAATATCTGATTTACTCTCTAATTATTTACTAACGTGGCCTCTGTATAGCAGATTGATTTACTTTGTTTTCATGCAAAAAATGGTTTTTCTCACTGTGCAAAAAAAAGTAGACAGGCAGTTGCAGCTCTAATTTGGATGTATTTTTATAAGGTTTATGGTACTTTGTCCTAATAGTTTGTCAGTAGAGCGCTCGTCGATGTCTCTGATGAGAAAAATATAAACTATCGTATTTACAATCTTCGTCCAAACACGTTTGGTAGCGATCCGGTAGAAGACACATTCGCTCACATTGTACTTTAGTTAATCTATTTTCTCACTGTTTCGTTCCTTTAAAAGCTTCAATTTCATTCAATTTGCCTTTAGTCCAGATCAGGCATGCAACCATCCCAAGCTAGGCAGCGCACATGTTGAATAGCAAACCGTTCGGTCACCGAACTATCGGTTTGGTGCGTGCCTAACTTGGACATCTATGATCTGCTGCGATACCAGCTAATGTGCCTTCGTGTGCGAGGAACGTCGGATTCATTTCTGATTATTCAAATCATTCCGTTTTATCAAGAATCAGAAACAAGAGGCAAAGGATTAGTTCCACTGTCGTTTATCTCTAACGGTAGACAGTTTCAAACTGAGGGCGAATTCAACGTGAAATTAAATCGTTATTGTCTAGGAGCACCGGGTAAGGACGTATCAGGTCCTGAAATTTGGGCCGGCATAATTGTGCATGAAATGTTACATAATCTCGGACATGGTCATGAAGAAAACGATTATAGTGACACTTGCCAGATCAATGTTTCCGAAGAATGTATTGTGGCTAATGGAAATTATAAAAGCTAAAATTGTGCGTTTGTTGACAAAAAGCCAAACTAGATGGCTACACAAGAAAATGGAAGAAATGATTCAGTCTCACTTGTTTGTTCTTTTTTCTTCCATGGTTACCTAAAAATCTGAATATTATTAACCAAGTTACAAAAAATCGTACTTAAACTTGTACAGAACGCGCGAAAAGTACATAGAAATTACAATGGTTTTACAGGTGTGCTACTAACTTATGATGACTAAATTTTTCTATAAATGCATTTATCTGTGGTTATGTCGACAGAATCTATGATCTTGGAGAAAAAGAGAGATAATGGAGATTTTTTCGCTATTTTGAACTAAATTTAGTCTTATTATTACTTTGGTGTTGTTTTCTGATCTACCGGAGTCAAAATGGGCTAGGGGGAGGGAAGATCACTTAAGTAAGCAGTACAAGTACAAAAATCTTAGTTACTTTATTACAAAAGTTCTAGTTCTAGTTTATACACAATAAAATGCCGTACAATTAAAACAAACTAAATTTAAACAGTTATAAATTGATACATTTCTTTTGTTAATTGCATAAGATAAGGGTTGTTATTTAATATATTAGCCATTTCTTTCCATATCTGTTTGACATTTTTGTTTGTATCGGCATGAAATGCAAATATAATATTTGATAAAAAATTTGCTGGTACAAGTTTAAATTCTTTTGATTTACAATGGAGATGTACTTGACGTACTAACAAGATATTTTTATATATTTGCTCAACATAATAAATTTGATTGTTAAATTCCTCATTTTTAATCCAATCAATATCTGGAATTTTACATTGAATTTGTCTCCATTTGGACTCTGATAATTTACGAAACGAATTAATTGAATATTGAAGTAGTGGTTCTTTAATCATTAAATCTTCCTTAACGTCATCATCTACAAAAGAAATAAAAATAACACAATATTGTAAGTAGTTTATTTATTTTCTAACTAATTAAGAAAATATTACGTTATTATAGTATTTCTTCAAAAAATTTTCAGAAATTTAGAATAGCCTTTGTATCACAAATAATATACTACAAATATAAATATTTACACTTACTATCAAATGTATCAAGGAAATTCAGTGTTAAATATGATAGAATAAAGCCAAACAAATAAATATGATTGCTTATTTTTGTTTCTGTTTTCGTTTTGTACCAATAACGCATAAGTAATAACCAAAGACGATGATCGTCATGTATAAAATTATTATTCAATAATTTGTTTTTAATATCTTCTCTGTTATCATCAGGAGAAATCAGACATCGATAAACGTAAAGTAACTTTTCGGAAGATTTTTTCTTTCTTTTTTCAAATAGATCTTCTCCACAGTTTTCCATTTCATAATTCATTTTCACGTTATTGATAACATCCGTATAAATAAATTGAACACAATCTATGCGTGGTCGTTGATGCAAATAGTTCAATAACATTGAAAATAATGGTAACAGTATATGTTGATGTTCTTTATTCTGATTGTATTGACATGTGAAGTGTCGGTACATGAGTAGTTGTATAACTGATGAATCTAGACGACCATGTAAAAATAGTTTCATTATATACGATGGAATTTGATTTTCATATTTTGTTCCATAATTCTTAATATCTGATGGATTAAGAAACATGTTAGCTAAGTTTACAATTTTATTTTGTTTAATTGTGTTGTCAATCGTTTGTTTATGCCAAAATAAATTGAATAGTGACGGATTATTAATGATGAACTTATTTATGATTGTTGTTGAATCACAATCACTTTGATTTGGAATAGTTTTTAACCAATGGAGTAGATACCAAATATTGGTCAAGATTTCTATCTCTTTTAAATCGCCATCGTTTATTCCTGTTAACCATTCATTATACTTTTTCTTTGTTTTTTTCTCTATATGTACGTTGTCTTTTAAATATAATCCTAATGCTTGTTGATTATCTATATCATAACCGACTGAACACATAATAACTGGAAGTAACGCTAAACATCTCATAGTTAGACCCTTATAAACATTTAGTAATGTTTTGTAACAATAAAGTTGACCAGATAATGTCGTAAAATCTAAGTATTTTAATGGTATGTATCCTTTACCTATATGATAACAGTAATAATCACTATCAAATCCAATAACATATGCATTTAATTTATTGGCTAAGTGTACGCAAAGTGGATCGGCTTCTTTTGCAGCTGATCTATATCGTATCTCTAGTTTTTCTAATACATTAATCATAGTATGTTGAAGTAATAGTGGCATTTGTTGTGTATCATTATCAGAATAAGCTTGGTTTGTATTAAATTCTTTTCTGTATACTCCATCGAATACAACGCCAACATTTTGGCATTTATCCTTGAATGTTTTCAAGTATTTAAAAATTTGCTTATAATATTTATTGTACGCAAATGGAGAACATTTACGGACTTTTGACAAAATATCGTAACATAAACTGTTACCATCTATGATTACATTGTCAGTTGTTTTTAATGTAATCGGAGTAAAAAGTGATGTTGAATAATGTTTAAAAATAAACTTATTAAAGTACGGTATACCCATTAAACAGTTTTTATTTCAAATAAAGCGAATTTTTAAGAAATCGATGTATGATTTATATAGGATCTGTTTTTGAACCAGACTCAATATTCTAATAGTAAGGAAATTTTTTCCAGCCGGCAGTTATGCAGTTAATTGTGGGTTTTTTTTAACTTTTCACTACTATACAAACAGCGTATTACGAGAAAAAAATGTAGTTCATTCTTTATTAAAAAGAACTTTCTGGCATGTCTGTAAATTATTGCGAAATAACACTAGTCATCAGTGAATGAATCACATATTTTTCTATCATCGCAGCGTTCTATCATCAAGCATTTCAAGCACTGTAGGGAACTGAATTTTTGGTATAGTGAGGATGCGTTTGCAGTAGAGAAACTGACAGTATGAGAAGTGAGTAAGAAATGTGCAGTGTATAAGGCAGTCTGAATAAATTTCATGTTTGGACAGCTCTTCAGCAAACCGTGTTTCCCATTGTAGAGAGGATTATATTCAAGTTTTGACCGTCCCCATGCTACACCCTTTCAAAAATATCCAGATGTGCCACAAATTCGATATATATTCTCCTCAATTTCAGGCTTCCTGAACCGCTTAGCAACAATTTGTAAAGCTTGCTCAATTATTTGTTTCTCATTTGTCATGAACCCATCGTGAACGTTATAAAAACTCTTTCTCTAAGCAAAATACTTTTTCGAGATCACTCATATATAGTGGAGTTTAAAATTGACAGTCTTTATAAATTTGTGATTGTGGAATGTATGTGTATGACAAGCAATGTGACTGCATGTAAAAGGTGGAGGGAAGGTTTTCTCACGGTGGAAAAAGATGTTTGTTTTTGCTCTTGGTTTGCAATAGTAAGCTAGAAGTATACATAATAAAGTGGTACATCCATTTCAAAATAGAATGAACTCGGTTGCGTTTTGAATAGGTCAGGGCGTTATTAGCTAGTGAATTCGGGTCTTCGTCGTTGAATAGAAAACATCTGAGGGCATCCAGACATGTGATAATCATTGGACTTGCCAAGATCTTTGAGGGATTTTCAGAAGGTACCTTCTCCCAGATGTTCTCTTTTCAACAGCGAAGACCCGAACTCACTAGTTAGTAACGTTCTGAGCTATTCAAAAAGCAACCGAGTCTATTCTATTTTGAAACGGATAGGACGTCGTGTATATTAAGATACTTAATGAACATACATAGTGCGATTGAAAGTCCTACCTGTTTTGATCCGAAGTTTTGTAAAAACTCGAAATTCATTAGAAACTTTTTCGCTAATTGCAGTGAATATCATCACTTGAAACCCTGAGAGGCATGATAGTTTCCACACTAGCGCTTTTTTCAAAATTTCTTCATATATACAATATGTATTAGATTAGTGTCTATCACATTTTGTGACAAAACGTTGAACTTTCTGAATAAACCATTGGATTTCTCGTACGATAGCTGGTTAATCTTAAATTTCATTGAGTACCTCAAGTACAAAGACAACAAGATTTTCTCTAGGGCGATATTTGAAAGGTGTCATTTATGGCTAAGAAGGGATTAAATTTCAAGGATAAAACATTTTGGTAAAAAAGTTTCCAGTCCAGCTTCTATCTTCGTAGGATAATATCAATTTATTTTTTGACAGGACAATGCAGTAGAAGAACATTGTAATCGATGAAGCTGAACAACTTGACAAGAGTTGTCAACTGGGCACACACCGTCTTACCATTCGCAATCATTAATGCCATCTTGACGCGATATTTTGATGTATAAGTCGCCGATAGGCATCATTGAAAGTATCCAACTATCTTTCTGTATCTTTCAGTGGCTGACAACCAGTTTACAGTGTGGAATATGAATGGCTTCAGGATCTACCATTTTCTCTGTGTTTTTACCAGAATGCTACACAACCCTTTTAGATTCCAAAGAGATTGCCGCTCCTAGCAAGAGGCATCATCTTGATTCGAAATGAAGCTGTGCAGACGACAGTTCGCGACGCTTTAATCCCTTCAATGACTAAATGGTTTACGGTCATAAAAGTGTTAACTACGAACGTAGAACGATTGAGAATGTGCAATCGTCGTGCCTTACAGGTATCGAGCGACATCTGACTATTACTTGTCGTATAGTGACGACTAATGTAACATGGTGGTACAATTTAATACTTTTAGACAGAAGTATACTGTGATTATAGTACCAACGTGTTACATTAGTCCTCACTGTACGGCAAGTAATAGTCGGATGACGCTCGATATCTGTAAGGGACGGCGATTGCACATTCTCAATCGTCCTACAAAAGATGCACAGATGGTGCACCGTTTACTTTTGCAGAAAACTGCAAAAGTGAAATGTGTATTTTTCTACTATTATCAGGCAGAAAGATTGTTGTTGTGTGTCTAATGAATTCAAAAATACTCATATACATTGATTAAATGACAACAATAATCGAACAATTTGTTATATAGCAAAAAATAAGACAAACATTCAATCTATTAGTACGCGAATTAAATAGGACATGAACATTGATCAATCATTACTAATAGCAGATCAATTTGAAAAATATTTAGTTGATAGTACTATTGGTACAATTTACCATGAAAATAATGAAAATAAAGATTTTTATTTATTTGAAATAATAAATCATGAACAAACAAATGAATGTGATCGATGTCAGCTTACTTTATCATTACATATATTTTTATAAAATGGCAGCAAATTTGATCATGGTCAAAATTAACTATTGCACAAACAATTAACTATTATTTATGGTGTGATCATAATAATTTAAAAATTATACCTATAAAAAAGATAATCATACAATATTATCTATATTTAACTATGATTAAAAATGAAATAATTATAGTTTAAAAGGACTCGTTTGATTTGGATGCTCTATGAACAAATGAGTTAATTGAAATATATTTTGAATATAATTCATCAGAAATATATAAATTCAATGTATTTCCTTCATCTCTTTTACAAAATATTTTTAATTCAGTTGATGTGTTCAAATTTTGTCACATATCAAATTTCGATTTGTTATTGTAATGAAAACGAATGAACAAAGTGATGAAATTATAACTGATCTTAATCAATCATTATCTATATTTAAATTATTAAATGGTATATTGAATTTAAAAAGTTGTTCAAAAATAACGATTTAAACGTACAATAATAAATATTATACACAAATACCAATACATGATCAAAATTTGACAATGAAAATTATAGTACAACTTGCATGTCAACATTTTACAATTGAAAATGTCAATTCTTATTATTTGACGGCCATCGATACAATGGAGATAATCGACAATAAGTTTAACGTACAATCAATTGAATAAAACACAATTTTATCTTTTGAATAATAGAAAAATATGCAATGTTTCGATTGAGAACAATTTAATGATAAAAAAACGATTATGACATTACGTAAAAGTAGAAAAATATCAAGCAATTATTTAATATTTTATTAGAACACAATTTAATTTATTTAAAGGATTTTATATCATCAAATGTTACACAACTTTATTCACCTATTAAATCTGATAATGAATCAGCAACAATCAATTTTAAAATTGATACGTTCAATTCTCATCTATATGTAACTCTTTGTCTCAAAGATGTGCAAGTACAGAATTTATTACGAGAGACATTTTACGCTTAGAACTATGTTCCAAGAGTCGAACGATATGTACTGACGAGAGGACCTCGCGAACTGTCACATCGCTTTTCCAGTCAAACTTAGTGGGTTATAGGTTATCAACTATGTTGACTTCGAATATCATAGTGGTAGCTCTCAAGAGACCTTCAGAGAGCTGTTTTTCTGGAAAAACAGTTTTTCAAGAATAACTAAAACCTTTCTTAAGGCATAGTTGTAGCCCACAAATTTCTGATTAAAATGAGATATCTCCCAGCTCTACATGACCTTTCTTTGCAAAGTTATGGCATTTACAAGAAAAGCCCTAGATGCTCAAAGATACGGAAATAAGAAATTAATTTAGGGCTTTTCTTGTAAATTCTCTAACTTTGCAAAGAAAGGTCATGTATATATAGCTGGGAGATGTCTCATTTTAATCAGGAATTTGCAGATTACAATTATGCCTCATTAAGAAAGGTTTTGATTACTTTTTAGAGTTTTTGAAAAACTGGTTTTCCAGAAAACAGCTCTCGGAAGGCTCTTTGGCAGCTATCACTATGATATTCGAATTCAGCGTAGTTGATAACCTACAATCCACTAGGTTCGGCTGAAAAAGCGATGTGAAAGTTCGCGAGGTCCCCTGGTGAGTTACATAGTTTTCTGACATTCTCAGTCCCTCCTTGTATGATACTCTCACATTTCCTGTTTTACAAAACTTTCTGATATTTTGAGTTTTCTGAAATGATTGAAAAAATTGATGAGCAGTACTAGATAAGACAACCACAATGTGAAATAATTGAAACAGCAAAAGGCAAAAATGATCAGAAAGTCAAAAATCAGAGGATTATATGAGATAATCAGAGGATATGGAGACGAACGAATGGAAAGGTCGGAAAGTCAGAAGATTAGAATGTGAAACAGCGTTACAAGCACTGTAGAGAACTGGCTTTTTGGTATGGTGAGGATGCGTTTGTAGTAGAGAAACTGACACTATGAGAAGTAAGTTAGAGATGTGCGGTGTAAAGGCAGTCTGACTCACTGAATAAATTTCATGTTTGGACAGCTCTCGTTTCTCTTCGTAAAGATGACAACCGTTCAATTCAATTTTGTTTCTCAAGTAAATTAACATGGAAACGTATTATGTGATATTAGATGTTTATTATTCGACGAAGATGGTAATTCATTTAAACTATATTTTTAATGAGTTTATGAGAAATGATGATCTTACATTGCAAGATATAGCTGATGATATTGATCAAAAATGAATTTAATACTAATCTCATTTATGATAAATCAAATTTAAAATGTGATATAGAATTTTATTCAATGAAATATACCATATGATTCAGACGTGTAAATGAACGACATTCGTTCAAAATTTATTTCAAGAAAATTTCAATTAGATAATAATTCAAACCAACAATATGGCTTATTTCAATCAGGTGATACAAATATTTATTTTGACGATAGTACACAAATTAGTGAGATAGTGGATTTACCCATAGAAAATATCATCATTACAATTCAATTTAAAATTAAACAATTAAACTGATTTTTAACAATTTTCTCTTTTCTCTTATACTATTTTTCTGTTAGTTTAATCGAGATGTAAATATGAACCTGTAAAACAAGTCTGTTCAATCATCCATGTTATATCGATCATTTAAGTTTAGTTGTATGTTATGTTGTTTTTGTCCATCTATTCTGCGAAACATTTTTTTGTTATTAGAACGAAAAACATAAACATTTTGGTCAACGTAACTTAAAAGTTTCTTTTCAGAACTGTTAATTTATTGCACGATTGTATCTGATGGGGAACTTATCGTTCTAATATATTGCCACCATATCGTTATTCGCTTCAAACTTCGAGCTCTTAGAGTCGAAGAATATATGGATATCATGATATATAGTAAAGTCTTAACGTTCATCTTACGTCTCACACCAAAGTCCAATGTAGAAAAATGAAAACATAACAATCAAACAACAACTAACGGAGCAAAAAAGATTATCAGCTGATTAAAGTAAGGATAAAAAACACAATAACAGCAGCGTTTTTTATTCTGAAACTATTGCCCATTAATCGTAATAACCAAAGTAAAGATGTTGATCATATGAAACAACCGATTGAAGTCTATAAGGAAAATGACGAACTTGTTCAACATGCCTTATCACAGAGTTCACAGATGGCAACGCAGACTACAGTTCTCGCTAATGTTCTTCGTAGCCTTTCTTCGATAATCTGGATAATGAATTCAAATATTGGCAATAATACAAAAATAACAGCTAATTTTCTCAAGGCACCTGTTTTATCTTCTCAAAATTCATACAATTCATTCAATATGAGTAGTTCAAATTCGAGTCAACAAGAACCTCGTACAATTGCACCAAAAATGCCTAAAAAGACATTCATTATTATCGAGAATAGTTTAGTAAAAGAACTATGGAATGGTTATATCAAAACAGCCGATAATTATGGTCAAATTAAAACTAAAGATTCAGATATAGATAGATTCCATGAACAGGTTCATAATGAACATTTCGATCGTATTATGAATAACACAACGAATGCTGTATTTGTAATCGGTATCAGGAATCTATCAACAGAATCGTCACAATAGATAATTGATAAAGTGAAATCGTTTGTCACAACTATCAAAATGAAATATCCAACGACAAAATTGTTCATTTTCCATATTCCCGTGCGAATATATCCAGGAATACAAACGAACATTGAACAAACAATGCTTGATTACAATCAACAACTTGATCAATTAGCGACAAGTGAAAATTTCGGAAGACATTCGATTTGAGTGTGAAAAAGTCAATGTTAAATGCAGATGACTTGCATTTCAAATCATCGAATGTCTATATTATGGCCTGAACATGAAAATCTTTATTATCGAAATAACAAACAAACACGATACATTATGAACTAAAAGTAAGAAAAAATATATAGACTTCTATTACTTTTCCTCATATTTCTTCAACTGTAACTTTCAAAGTTTGTTTTTATAACACTGTTAGCATTCTTTCTCATCATACTCGCACACACAAATAATGTACACTTACAAATATTTCTTTAGGAACTCCTAGCATTTTCGGTCTCACGGAAACATGGTTGAATGATTCTGTCCCTGATACAACTTTAGACATTACTAGCTTCAATTTCATTCGAAAAGGCAGAACCACGGGTAAGAAGGCCTTCTTTTACTTTAATTAAAAAATGGATTGCAGTATAGAGTCAGAAGACCCATCTATAATAAATATTCAAATACTTTGATAACACCATTGATTTTTCGAGTGCACATATGGAATAGAGAAAACAAAGACACCATTCAAAAAAATATGAATGCTCATGCAATATTCTACTGTGAAGGGACAAGTCGAATGAAATTATACATAGTGGCGTAAGTTAATAGTTTGATTTTGTCGAAGACGATGTCATTACTAGAAATGACCAAGAGATAATCAAACAATATGTGCGCATTAAACTCCGTGATTAAAGCGGATGGTAGTCATAAGAGTGGCGATTGTGCAGATCGAGGGCAACGGAATATGCTATCAATATAGTACTACTTAGTCGTAGCGGCAGCGGCAGAAACAGATAAAATATAAATCAAGAATAACTGATATTATTGCGCGGTAGGCTGATTGGATGTAGACGTGCTTTCACCATTAGTTTCAGAGTTAATAAGTTCATATATAACGAATAAATTATACCAGTCGTGTTTGTTACGACCATGAAGTTTAGAAAATGAATCTATCAAGCATAAGTGAAACTGACAACGTATATAGAACTTGTCGTTTACTTGACTCGATGAAATAGTACCATAAAAGTAGAGACGTGACACAGGACTCCTTCCTGTTTCTTTTCTCAATTTCTTGTGAATTACGGTTCGAGAATGACCATATTCGGTGAAAATACCACTAATATACACAATAACCGGATGCATCTTTTTTGAAGTGAGAAAAAACCGGAAGTAATTTCTCTAATAATGAAATGATGATATTTCTACGTCAAATATAATCAATACAGATATGGAAATATAACTCGATGATGTGAAGAGGACTCCTTTGGAACTTCTCATAGTTAAAAACAACTATGTATGTGTGATGCTGAGATCAACGAAATATTATATCATGGATAGACATGTACCGGTTACGGTTATTAATCGATAACCTTAACTGTTAAAACCTGTTTGACATGTTCATTCCGCTGTTTCTGACTCAAAATGTGAATAATATCGTTGATTTGTCAGCACATAAGAATGCGTGAAAGAGTAGACATTTTTGATAAACTCCTATTGTTACTACTATTTTCAAAAACAATAAAATATCTCTTGAGTACAAGCACTAGGATGTTTACTGTAGTATAAACAAACCAAAACTTTTTCGCAAATGTTTGATTTCGTCAGTCTTACATCGAAGACATTTATCTGTGGACAGCAGCGAAAAATGCATGCGATACATTTATGCTCTTTAAGTGCCAATCAATAGTTAATCGTTCGACCGGTTATTAACGGTTATCAGTTAATAACTGTAAGCGGTACATGTCTATCCATGGTATAATATTTCGTTGATCTCAGTATAAGACTAACAGAATCTTCGAATTTTACACTACTCATTAACGCGGAGACATAACAAAAACGTTCAAATCAAATCAATGATGTTTTTGTCCGACGATTATGATACTAAATGTAAATATCACTCAAGTAGAACTATATTCATACTAATTTTGCGTTCAGATGTTTAAAAGTCGAAGAGATGCGTAAACTAAAATATAACTCATAAAAGAAAACAGTTTTTCATTATAGTGACAGATGCCTTCTTTTATCAATATATAAAAATATCAACAAATCAAATCAACAGTATTTCACTTAATCTAAAGTACGTAGAAAGAAAACAAAAATTTAAAAATTTGTCACGAATAAACGATGAAATTTGGTATACATACACGTCGATAACTTTGAATATTGTTTTCCACTTTGTGTTAACCTGTATAGAATTGTATTTCTTTAGTGTTCATTGACTTTTTTTATTAACAAAAAAAAGAGAAAAAGAAAATTAAGTAAACCACAAAAAAAAAAGAGTCTTTTCACTCGCTTATATATATTTATATATATATGCTGCTTGCTATATCAAACACGTATTTTGTTTCTTCAACCAACGTCATTTTTAACAGAAAAAAAACATGCGTACGCACGTAATAAACCAAGATACTAAAGAATATAGAGGTGCACACAATACAAACAAATAAACATACATAGAAAATCCACTGCTTCTTTATTTATTTTTTTTTTGTTTTCATTATTTGTTTTGAAGATCAACAATCAAACGCGTTCGAGACTACCATGACAAAAAAAATTTAAAGAGAATCTAGCACTAAAAAAAAGAGAATTATGAACACAGAACAAACAGGGTAAAATACATCGAAATATATATATAGAGAGAAAAAGAGAGCAATAGATATTTTATAAAACGCACACAAAAAATTATTATTCTTTTGCACTTATTTGTAATAGTGGAGAGGAAAAAGTTCCATTAATGGTTTAGTTTTGAGAAGAAAAAAACAGGTATTACGTTGGTATATTGATGAGTGAATGAAATGAAAACCGTATGAGTTAAATGCAGAGAGATTTAGCCATTAATAATTATAGAAGAAAGGACTACTACTGTACTCTAGTAAAATCATAATTTTAAGATAGTTGACAGGACTCATGTCAATTAATTTCTCATTGACCTAGTTACACACTCACATGAACAATGATTTAGGAAGGAGGCAGAAAAGTACATCATAAAATGGCTAGAAAATATTAAGAGTACAAGTAGTAGTAGTTTTTTTTTTTACAGAGAATAGATATAAATTATAAGCAGCGAACAAGATGAAAAAGAAAAAAAAAGCGCTCACACGCATGTAACATTAAAGAAAAACAAGAGAGATCAAGAATTATGTATCCTCGACTACTTTCATCAGTTTGATTTTTTCTATTAGTTAAAAAAAAAAATTGAATATTGTACACGTACACACACACAAATAGACAACAACAACAACAACAAAAAATCGATTAAAATAGTTCGAATTTTTTTTGTTTGTTTTTTTCCCAACAAAATTATTCCTTTTTATTATTGTCACCGTCGTTTTGTTGTTGGGATTCGAATACTTCATCATTATGTATATCATCACCTTGTTGTTGTTCACCACCAGTTGCTGTTGCACTTGCTTCACCACTATTATTTGCTCCATCTTGTTCAGTATTATGCGCTATACCAGTATTTGTTTTTGGTTTTGCTTTATCTTTAAAATCTAATTTTTTACTTTCAATCTAAACAAAAACAAAAAAATATTCTAATAATTTGATGACGATATTTAATCACTACTAGAGCTAAAATTTAGCACAATCGAGATATTGATTTATGGAACATTTTAATCTTACTTTGACTGTTCCACCGCCAGCTTTATGATGAGCATTATCGAGCGAGCCAACCTTTGATTTAGCTGTCCATTGTAATTTTGTACTAGGAATCTATGTTAATCACACACAAAAACAAAACACACAAAATAGCGTTAGCATACAAAACAAATCACCCACATCGGGAGAATGTAAAGTGTTTTCCCCCTCGGATGTTGATTTCTGACGAAGTGCAAAGACATTTACAAAAGTTTCAAACAAATCTGAGAGAAACAAATAAACTTACCTTGACACTTCCGCCGCCTGGTTTATGTGTTGTATTATTCAATGAGCCAACTTTTGATGCTGCATTCCATTCAGGTTTCTTATTTGTTATCTAAATAGAACAAGATAAAAAAAATGTCAGTTAATGTACGAGAAAAAAAATGATTAATACAAAAAATGGCAAAGGAGGAGGCGAAAAAAAAAATGGTGCAGCTCATTACGATTTCAACAGAAACGCAAAATGAAGGAGCTAAAATAGAGAAGCAAAACAAATTATTAAAGAATGAACAAGCAAGCTTTGTTAAAAGATACCACTAAAGAAGTATTGTTATAACCATATTTATCATTAATTGATCATCGTGATTAGATGAACTATGTGCTTTTGTCAATGAAACGACCAAACCATGTTTCTGGTCTATCTGCGGTGCTCCATAGTCTTCATCGCATGTTATAAAAGTTTCGATAAAGTTTCAGTTTTTTCAACGGATGTCGTTTATAACTGCGATTTCAACAATGGATTTTATATAACCTCTTTTTATATCAGTTTTTACAATCGAGAGGACACTCAGACAGACGATGAACGATGTCATAAAACTTCGAAGTGTTTAACAGACAGATCGCGGTTCTGAATCGATACTTGATGAGATGTACAATGAAACGGCACAGTGATTGATCGTGAACGTCATCAATTGACGAATGAAAAATAAAGAGTTGGTTTATTAGTACATTTACGAACGATTATATACTACGTATCCTATGAAATGGCCGTAGACCTAAACATAATACACAAAAATTGTTAAATAAAGATATTTATTTAGAAAAAAATCATATACCTGTTTAAATGAATTTTTATTGAATTTTTATTCTTTCATATACTTCCGTTATTTTAGTTCTCCAATACTTGTTGTTTTCTATTTACTTGAATAATTTCTGACCAATTTAGAGATGGCTCTAGTAGTAGTCTTATTCAGTTGATAGAATGTAGAACGAAAATAAACATTAAATTGTCACAGAAAGATCGTATTCGCACTAAAAATACTTTTTCTTGTGCTTATGTTACTTCAACAAGTTTTTAGTGGTCGTTATTATTTCTACTCATGCCAGTCGATTTGTCGATTTAATGGTTCTTACGATTTTTGTACGAGTTGTGGTTAACTGACAAATTTCAACAGATATCAGCTGTAATGTTGGACGAATAAATGCCAGAGTAAAGTATGATTGCTCAAGAATGACGAATTTTTCACGATTGTCTTCAACTGCTGAACAAAATGAAGCGGTACAGTGAACTTCACATAAAACGATCATATTCTATTTATATGCGTCTATATCGTCGTTGAAGTCAGTTCTATTCGATTGAAAAATGGATGAAAATGGCGAAGATAAATCTCGACCGTCGATTGCAACGATCAGTTTGAGCCTAAAAACAAATGTTAAGATAAAACGAGTATAAACAAGAATAAGATGCTATATCAAATGTTAAGCGTTTTAATATCCATCAAAATAAACTTTATGGAAAATCTGGTTCAGGTCATTCGGTACATATATACAGTTTAAAAAAAAATTAATCGAAGCGGTATCATGATCGATACTCAGAACTACAATTTTTTGCTAATACTCACTGTTCGTTTATGATTGATCAGTGTTCATTGTGCCATATAAATCACTAATTTCTAATATACGTAATAAAATTCTACTAAAAACAAAATGTATCTTTCTTTTCGTTCTCCTGTAACAAACACTAAAGTAAAACTTGTATGTAGCCACACTTTTTAAGATCGCTAAATGTATAAGTATATAAAAATAAAAAGCAAAGAATAATAATATTATAATCGTAATGAGCAGCACGCACAGGACAGAGAAAGGGAAACAAGCTTCTATATAAACATAAAAAGCAAAAGTGTGAGTGGTTCACTAATGGTTGATTTAAGAAAAAATTGTCTATTTTAGATTTTTGTCATAACTTTTTCCTTCACATTCACAAGATCATTACTTCTCAACAGTTGCGTCTAGAAATTCTCTGCAACTAACGTATTAAGTGTTATTGAAAGACGTATAGTGAAATGCTATACTAAAAATAATAATGAGAAATTTGAAAATGATCACTTTTATAATTTGTCAAAAATAATACCGACGCAAATATTAGGTGTATGATTTTTCTGTACCAAAATAGAGAGAAGTAAAGAAAACTTCTCACGTAATCACTTGTAGTGTGGAAGAGTTTGATTTATAGATAGATGGTACAGCTCTTCAAGGGCAACTAATTAGATAGCCAAGTTTTTCTAGATTTCAACGAGCAAAGCGCATTGAACATTGAAAAATTTGTGTTTTTTGGTTAGAAAGTTGAACATTTTGAAACTTATCAGTATTTTTCGTATAGTTTTTCCATTTATATATCTTGTAATAAAACACGCATGACGTTATTTATTAAGCATTACTGGGCGTAGATCTTTGAGAACAAAAAGTCTTGAGAATGTGAGAAAAAGTTGACAAAAAATTCTTTAAGTAGTCAATTTTTTCTAACTGTCGGTTAAAGACACAGGGATTACTATCAATATCACCTGTACATGACCGCCTCCTGGCTTATGGTCAGCATTGACTAACGAACCAATTTTTGAGTGCTAAAAACATTGCTTATTTTATGAATAACTATCAGCGTGTGAGTACAATAAGTGAAAACGAGAATATTTGTAGTTTATTACCGTTGTATCGTTACTAGCTGCATTCTTCGAAGCTGCATCTGCTGTTGCTGGTCTACTAGCGCTTGTTGAAGGTTTTGTTGAAGAAGATAGGCTTGTTGCTGTATTAGTAGCTGTTGCAGGGCGTTGATGCGTTCGACTCTGAGAGATTGTTCGATCGGTATTTGTTGGTGCCACCGTTGTTGATGATGATACATTTGGCTTGGCTGTCGTTGTTGATGATAGTACATTTGGTTTGGCTGCGGCTGTTGATGATGATACATTCGGCTTGGTTGTCGTTGTTGATGATGATACATTCGGCTTGGGTGTTGTAGTTGATGATGATACATTCGGCTTGGCCGTTGTGCTACGAGTAGAAGAAGCGCCTGTTGTGTGAGTTAATGTAGAAGCCCCACTAGAAGCCGTTTTTGTTGGAGCTTTGGTAGAGTGCTGTGCTGGTGGAGGTCGCGGTTTAGAAGTAGTAGTTGTGCTAGTGCTAGTGCTACCAGTGGCAGATGGTGCCGTAGATAAAATTTCATCACCGGCCGCCGATGTCGAATGTGAATCATCTTTTGGAGTTGGTTGTTTAGGAGACGTTTTTGCTGATGGAACACGTGCAGTCGTTGGGACAGTTGTAGGACGAGGCTGAGATGGTTTTGAAGCCACCGGTTTCGTTGTTACAGGATCACGCTACAGAAGATAAAACAAATATATTAGAGCGAATTACCTTCACTCTTCAGAAAACTTTATGACACGATAACTCAAACTAATCGTGGAAATTGTTTTTGCATACAGGAGGACCAGGTACCAAATGACTATTGGTATAAACCCAAATTTAATACTTTTTCAAATCGATCATGTACAATACATCAAGAAATTCCAGTATGATGAAGTGATAGTGTCAGTTAGATTAAATTTATTTACCGTCGGCTTTGATTGTGTTGCACTAGCACTTGCTGAATCAGCTGTTGATGGCGTTTTGGGTTTCGCTGTTGTTGACGAAGACACTGTCGGCTTTTTGGTCGTTACTTTTGTATCACTTTTCGCATCGCTGCTCTTTGCTGATAGTGGTTTTGCATCTGTACTTTTTGCCGATGGTGGTTTTGGATCTGCGCTTCTAACTGAAGATATTTTTGATGCTGACGGTGTTTTACTAGCACTTGACGTTTGTTTCACGGCACTAGTCGCAGCCGGTTTTTTAGCTGTTACTGTTGTCTGTTGTTTTTGTTGCTCTTGTTGAGACGTTTCTGATGTTGGCGAAGATTTTTGCTGTTCTTTGGGAGTAGAAACCGGTTCTTTTTCAACCTTTTTATAATTTTCATTTTCCTCAACGGTCGATGGTGTATTAATTTGATCTTGTTGTGATTGTTGTTCTTGACTACCAAAATCTAAATGATTAGGAGGATGTGTTTGTGGTGGTGGCGTTGAAATAAGGTCGATTTTTGTCGCTATTTCTTGAGCAGTTTCATTCAATTCATTCGATAATTCTTCATACGATTGCTGATCATCTTTTTTCTCCAAATTATTTTCATCGACAGTAGTCTAAATCAGGACAAATTTAAAAAAAAAACAATGTATATGACAGATTATTTTATTGCAGTAATATTCAGTCTAAACCTACCTTATCGTTATCTTCCTGTCGTTCTTGTTGTTGTAAATCGAATATTGGATTTGTAAAACTTATTATATTTAAATGTTCCACGTGTTCATTTACATGTTTTTCGTGTGATTGTGTTAAAACAGTGTCCTTTTGCTCCTCTGGAACCGGTTGAGGTGGAGGATTGTTAACATTCGAAGGCGGAGTAGTAAAATCAAGTAGCGTATTATTATTATTTGCTGTTTCAACAATAGGTGACGAATGTTTAGGAGAATCAACAAGTGGTTTTGGTAAATCATTGGGCGATGGTGTTTGATCGTGATATAATGGTTCGACAGGAGCTTCTCCATTATTCGGATCAAAATCCAGTAATAATGAATTTTTATTATATTCGTGTGCATATTCACTAACTGGTTTTGTTGGCGATGGAATACTTGTATTGTTTACTAAAAAAGAGAGACATTAAGAAATTATTCAATAGATTTCATATTATCTCTGGGTCGTACCTGTTGTAAATAAGTCCTCGTCATTAAAATGTTGTTGTTGTTGTTGTTGTTGTTGTTGTTCACCATTCGTTTTTGTTGGTGATAATAAATCATTTTCTTCATGATGATGATTATTATTATTGTTATTATTATTATTATGATTATTGAATAGATTTGAGTCTAATAAATCTGTATTATGTTCACTGGTACCATTTTGTTGTTGTTTTAATGTTGTTGAAAACACATCGTCAACGCCACCAAATGGATCGGCATCATTTATAGAACGATTATGATAAGCATCAGTTGGTGTCCCATTACCATTTGTCTGAGGTTGTGGTGGCTGTTGTTTACTTGGCGTTGTGACTGGTGAGTGATTAGATTGAGGCTGTGAATCAAATGAAACTAAATTATTGCTAATCAGTGGATCGTCAAATGGATTATGATCAGACATTTTTGTTTCAAAGATAATAACGAATTTGGTAGACACGGGTCAAGAGGGCGTGTCTGACTAGTTCACTTTATTCTAAAGAGAGAAAAATGTGTATGTATGTACTCTAATCTAAAATGAACAAAACGGAAATGATAAGTAGGTTACTTTGGAATCTTTTAACTCTGCCTCATTCTTTAGTCTCCTTTAGGTTTCTCATCTACATGATAAATGAAACAACAGTAAACTGTAGATCATTTAAAGAGATACAATAAATATTATTTTTGTTGAACTCCAGTTTTAGTTTGTTAAAAGTCAACGTTGTACGTAAATTTGCTGAAAAACAAACATCATATTCGTAACATTGAAGTCAATCTCATTCTCAGTATGTCAGCTATTTCTATAGCATATTTAAACTTATTCTTTCATATACTACCAAACAAAATACACTACTATATTTTTTATCCAAATACAATGAGAAGAACTATGATAGTCGTTGATTTGCATTTGTCTAATTCTGTCAACACTTAATGTTATTGTTTGAGGAAAAAGAACTGTTAGTAGAAAATGTTAAGGTAAGCACGATTACATAGCATCAGTAAAATTATCATTAACTTGTCCTGTAATATCACTCAAATCGATGCATACTCGAAAGATATGCTGTATTTCAATTGTCACATATAAAATCTGTGCTCAATTTGAAAAAAAAAGTACTTTCGTCTGATTAAAAAAGAAAAAGGATGTTCATCAATCAAAAACTAAATATATTTTTTTTAAGATCAAACTTTGCTAGTGATAAAACTTTATTCCCATATTTTCTTAATGAACTTGAATAAATTATCACATTAAAAGGTTTATGTTGTGTTGAACCTCAATAAGCAATAAGCACAGCTCAGCAAAGTTATAAAACGCTCCCTCACTAAAACTGATGTAATTTCTCAATAACTAAATTATATAGTGATACATCATTCTCTTGTCCGTTTCATTTCTAGACCACTGAACACAGAGACATATATTCTACTCAAGTAAATACATTGAAACAATTCTATTGCACAATTATAAAACACTTCTGTTATTGTTGTTTTTACTAATTTTCTATCATTTTCTAGTTAAAAAACGTTTTTCAACGATGCCGTTTGAAAGAGTAGAGAAAACTACATCTATTTACAGTGTTGTATTTAACATATGACGTTCCTTAAACTTGTTTAGAACAATTTATCAAAATCGTTCACCCAAGACATCCGTTTGAATGACGTTCTCCGGCCACTAAACGTTTACCTAAAATGAATGAATCAAAGAAAACATTTATCCACACGTATCTCTTTGAATTTTCTATTCGAATATGTTATTTTAAAACACTTTTTTGACTAGAAAATAATAGAAAATTAGTAAAAACAACAACAAAAGTGTCTTATAATTATGCAACAGAATTGTTTCAATGTATTTACTTAAATAGAACACATGTTTTTTGTGTTCAGTGATCTAGAAATGAAACAAACAGACAAGAGAAAAAAAGATGTATCTCAGACATATGACTATTTATATAATTTAATCACTCACTTTTAGCGCAATTCCAAGAATGAAGTCCTGTAATTTTACATACTTCTGTTATTAAAATGAAATCAATAGACGTCATGTTTACTAGTATCAGAATCAAAGTTGTTTAAAATGAATATTACTGAACTATAAAAACTAAAATCTACAATGACTTTGAACATCATACAATAAACTCTCTTAATTCAAAGGGTATTGTCTTTTCTAAATTATATTTAAAAAAAAAAAAAGAACTGACCTTTCAGTACTCAATAAATATACGTGTAGTCACTCACTTTAAAATTTTCAAATGAATAAGAAAAAAGGTGTTATAAAGTACTTGACAAAATATAGTGGATGATTATGGCAGCAGCAATACTCATCACACATCTACATCAAATTATTCGAGACGCCTTCAATATTCTCTTTCTATCTCTTCTCCTCTTTTTATGATAGAGACAGAAGATCAAATATCAGTCGAAATAAGGTGTGTGGGTGTGTATGTATAACACGAAATGATTTATGGATGGAAATATTGTGGTGCATGAATATATATATATATATGTGTGACTAAGCGCACTGTGAGAGAATGAAAAAGAGAAGGACGAATGAAAAACAAAAAAAAAAAAAAAAACAACAAAAAAAAAGGGACTTTATGTTCTATATAAAGAATGAAAGATCGGTCTCACACATATACATTGGCATTTTTTTTTTTCTATTTTTATATAGCTATAAATATAATCGTCATTCAATGAATCGAAAGACCCAACAACGTAAAGTTCAATACGATATGCGTGCAACAGCAGCTTGTCAAAAATGATATTCAGTACACAAATATTCTTTCGTTTTATTCATAAAATAATAATGGTCAGTGAGATGCAGCAGATGTACACTAAACTTTTTCCTTCATACTACTAAAAGAATTTTTGACATTAATTGTCTTATCAAATTATAATTTTAATCTCTAAATAATAAACATTTTTATTTCAATAAATCAAATTCTATTTAAAAAGAGAAAAATTCAAGACAGTTTTATCGTTTGAGATCAGAGAAATAAATGAGATATTTAAATATTATTACCTTAGTCATTTATACACACATACACACACTCAGCAGGACACTCTCATTGGTCCTACCATCGTTATATCATTCATTCATTCATTTCTTTTTATGTATCATCTTTCTATTTACAATTCTTTGTATTGCAACACAGTACGTAAAAATAAATAGTTTTTTGAATGAAAAATCTACGATTTATAACGATCACGAATCATTTAGAATTTGTTGATTAATAATGGATAAAATGTGAACTATAATTAGTTAAAAATAACAACAACAACAACTGTAATTGAACACTATTATGAAAACTTTTATATTAAACAAAATAAGTTTCAGTTTATCACAATAAATGACTTCTATTCTGCAAGTTAAAGAAAGTTGTTACACAATTTTATAAAGAGAACATAATATCAACGACTATTTTTTACTAGAAAACCTACATTATATATAGTTGAGCGTTAAATGAACTAGTTGAAAAACTCTCTCTAAATATAGTGTTTAAATCATATGCTTGAATGTGACATATCGTCTCACCACATGAAAGAAAGAAGAAGAAGAAAAAAAAAATGACCTTTTTTCTTCCCTTCTTTGTTTTTTTATTTATTTTTTTTTTTTTTATATTCTTTGTTAAGAGAGGTTAAACATGAAGAAAAAAAGGAAACAAGAACTGTCAAAGAGAATAAAAAAAAAAAACGTGACTGCATATATATATTTTTAATCTTGAATTAGTTTTTGATCTTTTTTTTCTCTCCTTCTCTCTTCTGGTAACTAAAAATATTCATTAAAATCTACATATAGAAGAAAGAATCTCAATAGACATAAAAAACGTGTGTATGTTCGCTGTTCTAAACGAAATAGCGAGTGAGTTTGGTGACAACTGTTTAGTGTCAATGAACTATGCAAATGGCGACACATTAGCGAAATGAAGAAAAAAAAAAAACAGAAAAAAACGACGACGGAAGCAAAAAAAGAAATCATGATTTGCATATCATCTATAGATCAATAAGTTTTGATACACAACATAAAAGATCTATCAAGTATTTTATCAAGGTCGTCACATTGTTTCAATTCATATACAATTCTATTCAGTTTTTGACCGCAAAATTTCAACATAAACAACGAAAACAAAAAGTTATTGGACACTTCTTCTTCGCTTCGAAATCTTCAATTTTTGCTCAAGTGAAACAACTTTTCAACACAAAAAAAAACCAAAGGTACTCTATCATATAAAAGATGTCAATGTAATATCCACTCGATTATATATAAAAAAAGTTTAGCTATAAACATAATTAGAAACGCCACCTCAATAATTTGTCATGCAAATCACCCGTTTTTACACACACACACACACACAAAAAAAAGAAACTTATTAATCAAATCCTTTTACAAGCCAAGCAAAACAAAAACAAGGTATTTGCTTTGAGATACAATTATTTTTTCAGCAATTAGTCGGGAAAAAAGAATCAAAAATTAATATATATATATATATATATACATTCTTTTATGCAGTATTTAGTACCTTGAAAAAAAATTTTCCACTAAAAGTTGATCGAGAACAGAGAATTGATTTTGATGTGCTAATAAAAACATGTTTTTCTTAAAAAAAAAAAAAAAAAAATCGATAATCAATCATAACGTACCCCGCAGCATAAAGATCCGTTCACAAACATACATATGAGAAAATAATCGTTGAAGTATAATCGTGTCAGCCTGTTTAATATGTATGTTCTTGTTCTAGTCTCTACTTAAGTTATTAACCTAAAGAAAATGAGTTAATTTTTCTTTCGTTCATATGTACAACTATAAGAAAAGAAACAGAATTCTCTCTCTGTCTTTCTATTTCTCTCTCTCTCTCTTTCTCTATTGTACATATATATATAGAGAGAGGAAGAGAGAGAGATTCTGAACAGTAGCAAAACCTGTTACTATTCTTCGTCTTATTAAGGGTATATTATTCCATTCGCATGGATAATCGCAACCTCTATATAAATGAAGAGAAAAAAAAAGGCAGAAATATTCTATATAGCAGACTTTTTTGTTTTCATCACTTACTTGATGTATAAATTGCGCAGTAAAACGGAAAATCTCTCATCAATTGTTTTTATTACAAATTTTTCTAGCTAATATAACATAGAAATGAAGCAAACCAATAATAAATTGTTCATATAAAACATGTTATTTTTTTTTGAAATCATCAAAAGATCCGTTCGATTAACTAAATAAACGAAAACGACTAGTAGTCGAAAAACAAAAACAAAAACTTTTCTAAACATATTTTTTTGCTTTTCAAACTGTTTGTATCAAAAAAAAAAAGTCTGTTAGAAAACTAGATAGATAATTTACTCTCTAGTATAACGTATAATTTTCAAATATTTTATTACTTTGACTACTGGTCATTATTTAAAAGATTTAAAAGTTTAGAGAGATGAAAAAAATAAAAAAATAATGTTCAATAAACATAAATCTCGAGTTTATTGTCATTTTACTCTATCGTTTGTCTATGGTAGTGTACAATTAGATCTCTATCTATCTTTCTTTGAGCACATACATAATTATACATTTTTAAAAACCATTCTGTCATCTTATTTTTATTATTATTATTTTTATTTTATTGTAGTTTTTTTTTTTCAAACAATGAGTTGAAGGTCGAGAGAAAAATACATATCAATCATAATGAGAGAAAAGCCAATAATTTAATTTAGGAAATGAAAGTTCTATGTTTCCTTTCTATATTTATATCTATACATATATATGAAAGCTGTTAATTAATAATAGAGATCTGACCGATAACAACTGAACTTCATGCACACATATTCAACATACATTTCATAGAGAGAAAGAGTGAGAGAGAAAGAGAGAGAGAGAAAAAAAAGAAAGAAACGGGAACAGTTGTCGTTTATGAAGAATAATACAATAAGATAATTATAAAGATGGTTGTTTACAACGAGGCATAGGCAGATTAGAGTGCTTAACATTTCAACAGTGTGAAGTTTCGAAGAGGAGAAAATGATGATAAATGATGATGATCAAGAGGTCAATACACAGGTGCAAAAATGCAAACTAGACTCATTTCTGATATACTAAAACATAGCTCAGACATCTTACTTAAATTGATTTCAATCATCACATCCTTAATCTCTTCTTTTTCTTCTTCTTTTATTATTGTGAGCTATTTTGGTTTAATGATTTATCTTGTTCATCAAGATACTAGATTTGAAGTCTAATTATCTTCCTAACCTTGACAAGTTACTTATGTCTTAAATTCTCTCTCTGAGCTTTGTGAAATTTGTCAATCCAAACGGAATACGTGATGGTTCCTAAGTGCGTAAGATATGTGTGCCAAGGTAATTGTCTGTTTAAGACTGTCTAGTTCAATGAATAGTAAAGAGATGGGTAATCATCGTCGAGAAGATGATCAAACTACAGAAGAAAGATATTGAACTATATAAATATCTAATCAACATCTGTTCTAGTTATTCAAGTATCAACAGAAAAATAAGAAGAGGTTCTTTTTTCTCAAGTGTTCAGTACACTTCATATCATCGATTGAACTAATAAAAAACTAAAAAAAAAAAAAATCGAGAATTTTTTAAAAACAATTAACAATAAACGATTTTCGAACGAAGAAAAACATTCACTATTGTCTTCTAAATTTAACCTATTTTTTCTAGATTGATGATGATCATCATGAGTGGAAAACACTTCAAAAGAAGAAGAAGAAAAAAAAGAAAAGAGAATAAGAGAGAAATGTCCATACACACAATAATTGAAATTAATAGACAACAAAAAAAAAAAAACGAAAAACAGATGTTTGCTCAGTTGTCGAAAATAATTGTTTCCTGACGAGAATAATAAGAGAGATAGTTATACTTATCAGGCTAATAAATACCTTTTAACAAAGTTTTTCTGTTTTATGATTCGAAAATATTTTAATTTTAATGGACAATAATAATAAAAAAAACGAGTTTTTCATATAAATCTTTTAGGATTATTGAGTTAGCCTATTTGTCCGTGCGGGCGTGTGTATATGAACAGTCATAGGATCGTTGATTAAGGTATTATTATTAATCGCTCTTCGTGTATTACTTTTCTTTTTTTGGGGGGGGGGAGGGGTGTCTGTTTGTTTAAGTTTTACAAAAGAATACAATACACAATGGCCAAACAAGAAAAACGTTTTCTCTTTTCTTTGTTCCTAATTGGCAACTCTCACAAATGTTCATAGAAAATAAAAAAAAAGAATATCAAAAAAAGTATGATAATGAAGAAAAATAAGAGAATATATATATATATATATATACTCAAGAGAATGCGTACAACAATATTTTCAGATTAAAAAAGATCGACTTCCTGTTCTAGTCACCTGTGTCTAGAAAAACATGTTCTCACCGTCCCCCTTTTTTTCTGTGAATAACTACTAATATCGTATAATCTTCTATTTTGTTTCCTTCATGATTCAATTTCATTTGTTTTGTTTTTTTCATATATATATAACCGTCACAACTTAATATGTCACCTGAAGGGCATCAGACTAAAAAAAGCCTTCAGTTTTATTTTTTTTGTCTTCTTCTTCTCTAATACAATGATAACTAAAGGTAAATGAATTGAACTAAACTAATATCACGTTGGCGAAATGTGAGCAAAAATTATTTTCATCATCAATGAAAATACTCAATTGATTCATTTTCACTATTAGATGGACTCTGTACGTTGAACATTCGTATAATGTTAACATATTCTTACAGAGAAACAAACATTTGAGAGAAATACATCGGTTTTATGCTACTACTGACTTTTAAGATGAGATGTTTCATTTCAAAAACGACTAAAAACTTCTTTTAACTCTTCTTTAAACCAAAATATGAAGTTGTATAAAATAACAGTTAAATATGAAATAGGTCGATCTAATCAGTTACAATATATTGTTTATATACACAATAGGGTTGATAATGATAATTTAAAACGTTTAATTGTTTTTAAATATAAAACTAATTCTATGAAATTTTATAATTACATTTGCAATGATCAAGTTGAGAATTATCTTACCCCTATTGAAGTTGAATGATGAACGAGACAATATTATTACTTTTGTGTGTGTGTGTGTGTGTAGATGTGTTTTCTTGTTTTTTTTCTTCTTTGCATTTATATTCTTATACTCTTTATCAATCAAATATCTAATGATTCAACGCACAACATAGAGAGAAATGTAAAAAAGAACGAAAAACAATTTCAACTTAGTCGATGTATACGAGTCGATTTTCTTGTTTTAATATTTTACAAGATTCTTGTCTCTGATATCATTTTCAGACAAGAATCTTGAGATAAAAAATATATGTAAATGATTTCATTCTTTAGTTGAAATGATAAGAGACAAGAATCTGGAAAGAAATAGAACAAGAAATTCGATTTATGTATATATAGCTATATATTAGCTATAAAACCTTTAGAAAACTATTCTCTTTCCTTATACTCACGCATGTTTGATGTTTTTCTCTCTGTCTCTTTCATTTCTTTATTTTCTTCTTCTTTTTTGCTTTTTTTCTATATTTTTATCCTACATAAGAAAAAATAATTTACAAAAAATAACACAATAACATTTTGTAGCAAACCAGCAGTAGATAGAACGGCAATACAATAATAAAGGGAATGAGTAAGAACTGACAGTTCTCTAAATATTATGGAAATATATTTAGTTTTAATTTAGTTCAGTTATATTCATTCTCTTTTGGAACATGTGTCTTACAACAAGTATATACATATTTAATCAAATGAAGAAGAAGAAAAAAAAAACACGTTTAATGTAGTTCCCCTTCCCCCTCCCCCCACCCCCTTCCCTTTTCCTTTTAACAACTAAGAATATTTACATGATTTAATCATTATTCATATACTCAATTCATAATTTTATTCTTTTAAAACCAAAATATCTCTAGAGGAAAAGAAATAGAGAATAGTATGGAAACAAAATTAACTTTTCTTTTTCTTCCTAATTTTTACTTATTTTTGGATTCTGGATAGATACGTGATCAATCTATCGATTGTTAGTCTGTACAAATGAATCATCTCAACAGACATACATACACTATACAATTTGATTTGACTTTTTTCAAGACAAACATGCAAGTTTTGATGTTACAAAGAGAGAAAGAAACATACTTGAAAAGCAGCTGTGGAAACAGCTGATTTACTTTCTTTAGGAAAATAAATGAACCTTCTCAGACATTTAAAGAAGCAGAAGAAATAAAAGAATAGAGTAAATTACTCTCGCATTTATGTCATAAGAGAATCAATCAGTTTTAAAAAAAAAAGAAGACAAAATGATTACTTTTCTTTTCAAAATAAAATGTATGTCTTTCTTTGTTTTCCTATGGATTCTAAACAGAACGCGTGCTTTTAAAAGCGTCAAAAGATTAAAAAGATAGACAGAAAGCATAAAGAAAAACACTAGTTTAAATAGTACTAAAAACAAACATTTACAACTTCAATCAAAACAAATATAGTTGAATAAACAAATTTTTTATTTAAACATCATCATAGAATAATTAAACTAAGAAACATAGTAAAAAAGTTTATTATAGAAAATAACAGAAATAACATCTAGAATAACGAAGATTATTTGTTTAAAACAATTATTATGGTACCAGTATAAAATTACAAAGTGGAAGATTATCGACATAAGAATACATAGACACTTTAAAACTTGAGATTATAGAATAAAGTTTTCACTTCTCATAGTAAGAATTTTACTTACAAGAAGATACGGTTAGGTTATCTGCCTGTATCATACGTTGGAGATAATAACGGTAAAATATAATACTAAATGTATTCGAAAATAAGTTGGTTACAAAATGAGATGAGAAGGAACGATGCTTAAATGTATAGAGTGATTCAGTGTCTAAAACGTACATTCGATCTTTGGATAAAATTTGGTAATGTAAAATTGAATGTAGCGAAAATAGTAAAACAAGTTGGACCCCTTTCAGTCTCAGTTTATTCTTCTGTCTTTTTTTTTACAATGGCTTCAAACACATTGTATAAAACAATAGTACGCTCAAATAAAAATGTATCAGCGACTCAGAAATATAAGGAAATTCTGGAGCAATTCTTTTGTTTTATTGTTAGATAAGCTAAAATAAAAATAATACCGACATCATTAACATTCGTGCGTAGTATCTGTCAGCGTCATTTTCGTTTTAGCTTATCTCGGCCGCTTTGTTTCTCTACACATTGTTAGTTTTATGAGAACATCGTAGAAGCTTAAAGATTAAAGTTTTTCTACATGGCTGATGGATATTTTAGGCGATATAAAGAAAACAACTACAAATTAGAAAATCAAGAGCACATAATAAGCAACTGCTGCAGAAAATAATATAATACTCGAACAGTGATTTGTGCAGAATATACTCTAGAGAAAAGCTCGACATATGTCAGTACAAGCAACGCAAACAAGCGATAGAATTTTAATAACCTTTATACTTCGCTTTGCATAGTTAGCCATTTTTCCACTTTTTACCAATTGGACATTTGATCCGGTCACAGTGAGAAGAAAACAAGGAGCACTTCACATAAATGAAAACACATACTCTAAGTACCTTTTGGTCTGAAAAACAGCTTTAGTACAATTTCGAAAATTACTTAATCGAGAAAAGTTGACTAAGTATAGGTGTCTCTCTCATTTAGGAAAAAGCAGTTACTAGTACCATTTTCTTTGCCAGTTCTTCGTTGATTTTTAAAACTTATTAGCAAATAAATAAAATATAGCGAACGCTACAAGCTTTAACTGCTATTTATTGCAAAGGCTCTATCTGAACTTTCTATTCGACTATAATAAAGATTTTCACACTTCCATAGTATACCTTATTATGGAATTGGTGTATAGATCGATTGAATTTTTTTTGATTTATTTTCAATTGCTTATTTCCAGTTAATGATCGATACTCCGTTGAGAATATGAGAGAGTAATGTTATCTCCTAGTTCCGCTTAAATGTTAAATTTTCTTTTAGTTCTGTTACATTTGCAAAGTTCGTTCTACCAGACCAGGAATGATCAAAGGATGGCTCATAACTAAGTATTCTGTAAGCATCCACACGAAAAATTAACAATATCTAAAGCTAGCTAAGATGATTTTTGAGAACTCGTTTTACTGCGCATGATCTCTTTTGAAATATTCAGTGTAGTCTTAATGCAGATAATGGATTTATCTATTTTTATAGAACATCTGGTATTGTAGAAATCTCGGTGTCTCATGTCGCGTCGATTACTTACATCATTATTAAAATACAATTATGGATTTTCATCAGCAGATCGTTTCTACTCTGCTGTTGCTCAACCAGATGTTATCTCAAAGTCGTCTGCATCACTCTATCAACGATCATCCAGTTATCAAAAACAGATAACTGAAAATAAAATATTGACATCCCATATGAAAAATATGAACAAAAATGGTGAAGGATCGAAAGCTTTGGCATTATTTGATCAAAAAATTCAACGTGGCATCATACCAGATCAATTTACTCTAACAACAGTGCTCAACGTCTGTGCTGATATGAAAAAACTTATAAAAGGTAACTGTTCGTCGTATTTTATAAATTTTGAAAATTAAAACAAATTGAAAGAAAAATTATATGTTTTTTATTCTAGGTAAACAAATACATGAAGAATTAATTCGGACAAATCCTTTAGTAGCGTCCGATAATCGTTTACGAACTTCTCTGATGCATATGTATGGTCAATGGTATGTTATTAGATAATCCATCTGTTTATATTAAACAAATCTTTTTTGAATATTTTAGTGGCGATATTCAATCAGCTGAAAAAATATTTTATGAAATAGAAAGACCAACAGAATATGATTATTCAATATTAATGAAATCATATGATTTGAGCCATATGTACAAGAAAATATTAGGTAAAAATAAGCAATTTATCTAAAGTAATTGATCTAAAATCAGAAAAAGTTTATTGATTATCTGAATTGTGTCAAAAAGTGAATTAAAGTGTGATTATTGTTTAATGTATTGAAAACTTGTTTTTTGTAGTAACGGGTGGGCCAGAGGAAATAAGCCATTTGGTGTTTTTTATTTTTCTCGTGTTCCTTTAAGACCTTAAGGTTAATGTTTTGTTCTAAAAGATGTGCCGAGAAATACTCTACAAAAGCATATCTAAACTTTAGCTCTAGAACTTCAATCAAGAAAACTAAACAAATTATACGAAAGGCGGAAAAAATGAAAACTTTCTAAACTCAAAAACGATTTCTTGTGTTAAAGTTTTGAAAGTGAGAAAAACTGAATTAGCCATTTTGTAGCCCTGACTTTGTTCTATCTTTTAGTTACACTTTAAAAATTTTCACATGAAAATTCACGATGAAATAATAATTTTTCTGTCAGTTGTCGTGCATTTTTCATTAATTTTTTAAATTCTGCGTATGGTGGTGCTCTCAGCAAAAATTCTATAACTTCATCAAAACAAAAGATTTTTTGATCGAATTTGTTTTGTTTTGATCAGAAATGATCGCTCTTCTCTACTTAACTGCAAAATCTAAACATGCATCATGTTTTACGTTTATTGCTTGAGCACATTGCTGGAAACGAGAGGTTGTCAATTTTTGACGTATTTTCAAACTTCGTTCTCGAATACACCGTCTGCTCTAAAAACATTTTTTTACAAACCACGAGAAAGAGCACATTCAAAAGTACAAAAAGAACTGAGTTCTCACTTTTACTACACTTTTTTACGGAAATAATAGCAGAAGAAAATGTTCAAGTGGGAAAAAAATACTAAATTTAAGAAGTTTTCATTTTTTTCGCCTTTTCTATAATTTGTTCAGTTTTCTTGATTGAAGTTCTGAAATTAAAGTTTAGATATGATTTTGTAGAGTATTTCGTGGCGCATCTTTTAGAAAAAACATTCATCTTAAGATCTTAAAGGAACATAAAAAAAGATAAAAAACATTAAAAGGTTCATTTCCTCTGAACCTACCCGTTAGAACTTTCTTACGTTGTCATCATAAGAATGTATTAACCTATCGCTTATAATATATATATATTTATATATTTTTAGACTTATACGATGAAATGAAAGCTATTTCTTCTTCGGATGAAATTTGTCCCGGTGCACAAATTTATGCTTATATAATTAAAGCGTGTAAAAATTTGAATGCTGAAGAACGTGGTCGACTACTTCATCAAGAAATACTTTATTATAAATTAAATACTGATCATTATTTAGCTACACTACTTATTGATATGTATTCAAAATTTCATGATTTAAAAGCATGTGAAGTAGTATTTCAAGCCATTAATCCAAAACTTCATAATTTATATATGTATTCAACAATGATGAAAGCTTATACACATAATGATATGCCAGAAAAAACATTGGAAATGTATAAACAGATTAAAAGAGGTATAGTATGAAATATTAAAGAAAAATTATAATAAAAAAAACAACAAAAATAATTTATCTTTGATATTTAGATAATTTATTTCAATTAGATGAAGTTGGATATTTATGTGTATTAAATGCCTATGCAAAAATTGGTATGTTAAAATTGGCTAATCAAATTTATTGTGAATTACCTGAATCAGTTTTACGAACACCATACATTCAAAATACACTCATTGATCTTTTTGGAAAATGTGGTGATTTTAGAAGAGCCAGACAAATATTTGATAATCTAAATAAACGACAGAGTGGAAAAGTGTATAATACAATGATCAATGTATATGGTATAAATGGACGTGGACAAGATGCATTAAAAATATTTCAACAAATGAAATTAAATGATATTAAACTAGATTTTTATACATATGTATTGATATTAAGAGCATGTCAATTTTCAAAATTAATACAAGAAGCAAAACAAATATTTCAATCAATGAATAAACAGTATCGAAGTACAGAAATATACGTAATTATGGTATGTTAAAATAATAAATTTATTTTATATGAATTGATATACATTTTTTTAATCTTCTTAGATTGATATATATTCTCAGTGTGGAGAATATGATAAATGTGAATTATTAATTCAAGAATTTGAACAAGTATTTAATCATCCATTATCAAAATTATGGTATATTCTATTTGCATCTATCAACAGTAACTCATCATTAAACGAAGAACAACGTAAAAATAAATTACAAGATATTTTAGATAGAAATCCTCGTTTAAATGTTGAAAATCCTGATAGAATTACATATCGAGATGTTAAAATTCAATTATGGGAACATGAAAATTTTGTTCGACGACTTGGAGATTCTTTGACATTAGTTAATAATACTTTACATACATTTGTTGATAATGATGAACGTTATCCAGAAATTTATAATGAATTAACAAAATTAGAACCTGAAATCGATCGAACACAACAGTGCACACATAGTCTTAAATTAGCATTAGTCTACAATCTATTAGGTAATAAATATAGTAGAGTGAATCAATGTGTCTGATATAAATTCATAGCAAACAATTAACTAACATTTGAGCCAGATCTGACATTGATAAAAAGAAAAGAATATACGGATTTTGTAGTTCTTGAAAACTTCTATGAATCAGTATTAGATGCACAAATACAAAATCGAATCTTTGAGGCTTACATCGGTTTTCTCCTCTTTGAGACTTTGCAAAATCCAGCTATTTGAATGTGTAGATTCGGAGCTCCCGAAAAATATTGCATAATGAAGCCAAAATAACACCTTTTTAACTGTCTTTTTTTATTTTGATGAGAAATGACACCTGTGCCAGATTCAACGATGAAACTTAGCTTAAGGCTTTTTTCATAAATTCACCTGTTGAATAATAGCAGATTTTAGCCACTTTGAGGTGAATTTTGGAATGTTAGATTTTTCAGTGCTCACTTAGATTTCAACAAAGTCTGAACTAACTATGGAGAAAGAGCACACTTCAAAGTACTCAAAAAT
This sequence comes from Didymodactylos carnosus, assembly GCA_905250885.1. Lineage (NCBI taxonomy): Eukaryota > Metazoa > Rotifera > Eurotatoria > Philodinida > Philodinidae > Didymodactylos > Didymodactylos carnosus. The sequence goes on along the minus strand of CAJNOQ010000362.1, from coordinate 4,951 downwards.
ATCTTCATTTTTGTTTCATTGTCTTTAGAACTGCTGAAAATATCCTAAAATTTGTAAAACAAAATAGCTTAGAAACTTGGTCCGTTTCATTATGTTGAGTATTCTTCGTTTAATTTTTCTCCTTAACTTTGTATAGAAGTAAGTTTGATCAAATCTTGTAGAGAATTTGACGGCGCATCTTTTGGAAAAATAGTTAAGTCTAGGGATTGAGAAGAAAAAAAATTATAAGCAAAATACGAGAAGGGCCATTTATTCTGGGCCATCCGCTATATATTGCAGTTGAATTTAAAATTCCACTAATGGAGATTAAAATTTTAATCTCTACTAGTGGAAAATAAAGCGCAGATACCTGCACATGGGCTGAAGCATGTATTCTTCATAGACTAGGCTTTGAACTGCAAGATCAGTTTACAGGCTTCCATAACGGGATGAGAACATCCGAGGGCATTGCAAGATATGAGGGTGTGTGGTAAAACAGCATAAAGTGCAAAGCGTAGATATACCAGTGTATCAGACCATAACACTTGGAACAGTGTTTTGTCACTCACTGTTCACTCAATATACTATAATATATTGATACACCAAGTTTCATCTCATAGATTTTCAAGTTTTCGAATCAACTCCCTCATTACACGTCTCCTCTCCTCGTCACACTGAATATTTTTCACTAAGCAGACGGATACCAAGTTTTTTATTATTAAACATAATTATTTTTAACTTAAAAATGACTCTCTATACGTGTAAATAGTATTTTTTCACAAGAAAAAATTCTTATTCTGAAAACTTTTGTTTTTTTAATTAAAAATGTATGACTAGAGTTCAGATGACATGTCTTAGTCTGGAAAAAATGTTTGCACTACACGCAGTTGATGTAGTTTTGGGTGCTGATTACAAATAATCGCCGTATTTTCTTTATAGAAGACATTCTTGAAACAAAACAAAACAGATTTTACCTAGAAAATCAGTGGTTTTCGAAAAGCCACATTCATCATATATAAAATGAACATTTTGATACGTTTTTGAATCGGATTGAAGTTTAGGCAAATTCAGGTCACTCATCGATAGAAACTTAGTTAGCTTTAAAAAATTTTTTATCATATAGCATTACGTTTATATGCTGATGGTTAGCTAAGTATTTTCTCATGATGGATAACAGCTCGAATAAAACGTCTTATTAGTCCATTTCTTAGAATATATTTCAATCCAGACAGTGAGGAGCCATATCCTAATCGGGATATAAAAATGTATCCTGATATAGTTTTCTTACAATAGGACCGTAGTTTAAAACCGCTAAAAAGCTAATTAATGTGATACTCGTAGCACAAAGGTAATATAGAACACAACATATCAGCTACAGGAACTTGAGTGATGAAAACGCTTGGGTATTTTTAAAACTTTAAACTTTTGAACTCAATTTACGTATCCGAAAACCTTTTTTGTAAACACACCGTGATTCGTCGTCGCTGCGCGGGCGACGAATCACGGTGGACGAGCGTGACTTTAACCAAATGTTACACTGGATGTAGTTATCTTATGTATGTTCAAAGTAAGAGAAAATATCAAGATATTTCGAGAAAGTGTTAAAAATAGCTAGTAAAAAAAGTAAAATATCCTGATCGGAATATAGAATATCAACCTCAGGAATTATTTAAGAAAAGGTTGCTGACCGGAAAAAAGACTTGGTCACAAGGAAAAAAGAATCTGATACAGTCTTTTACACCGTTTTCGGCAGTATGGTCAAAATTTTCCGCGAACATCATCATTTTTTCGCTAATAAATTTTATTTAAAAAACCGAATTTATATCCCGATCGGGCTATATGTTTTTTGACTATATCCCGATCGGGATATATTTTGATTCAAAACGCGCTATACATCCCGTTGGGGATATAGAGCATGAGACTCTACTGCCAGAAAAGGTTCACTTTTAATTTTTGACTAAATATTCACCTCGATATGTATAGTGTAGTTTTTCTGATGAGAAGCACAAAATCTATTCAGTTTTGTTAATCGTAAGAAACATCTCATTGTAAATCGTCAACTATCGATCGTTCAAATGTCTGTTAATATTTACTTTCTTTCCTGAAAATTGTTTATCATTTTTCTTTTTTTGTAGAAACTTCTCAATCATCTGATCTAATTCAAATTACGTGTTATCAGAGCGATTGTTCACAATGTCATGAATTCACAAAACGAATGTCAAAATTGAAAAAACGAAATATTATTATTCGAGATATAATAGCAAGCACTCATCATTTCAAAGATGGCACATGTTCATGTGAAACGAAATTTTAGTCTGTTTCTTTTTTTGAATATCTATTCTTTTTTTCCTATTTTTTAATATTTTTGTTTTTTGCAAATTAGGTCAATTATATGATAACCCGCTGACATAGTTTGATATGGTTTGTTTTATTTCTATATCAAGTGAAATAAAAAAATTTAGTATGTCGTTATTTTTCCCGTTTCAATACACAGCAATGAGATGCGAAAGTATTCATAAAATTTTTTCTGAGATGAGAAAGTTGAAAATTATACGATTCAATCTGTACAATGTAATATTCTTTTCAGATAATATTGTTTGAAAAAAATCGATTTTTATATATTAATCTCTGTTTACTAACAATTGTCATCAACTATGTCTGATTCACGTTTAAGTATGAATAATAAAGAGCTATTTCCGCGTCAGTTGGGGAGAAAACATACAAATATCTTTATTGGTATTGGTATTGCAATTACATTAGGTATATTATCATTTATTACATTAAAAAATCATACATACAATAGACGACATGTTATGGCTAAAATAAGACGAGATATTCAAGAGATTCCAGCTGGAACAGAGTCCATGTTTGAAAGTTATCAAAAAAAATTACAACAACGACAATTGGCACAATCGACACATGATAAAAATGATCTGTAAACTATTTTGTTTTTTCGTTTTCGTTTTTTTTTTTTTTTATATAGATTTTCACTTTTTCTTGTTTTGAATAAAATGTCAAATCTTTTTGCAAAAAATCTAAATTTTGAGTCAAATGACGTATAATCGAGCGTTCTTTGACAACTTTCATTTTTTTTTCCAAAATTTTAGTTAAATAAAACATGTATTTTTTCAACTCGCAAACAACTGTATCAAATGAAGATAGACTCAACGTCTTTCGATCAGGGCTGGACGAATGAATACAACTGAAGATTTTTTTCTAAAGAATTAGGCTCGAACTTGAGTTTTTTTATATACGTTGAGTCCGATTGATTCAAGTTTTAAGGGTAAATAAACAGAAATTTTGATTTTTGTTATTTTGAGTTCATATGTGAGCCATGCTTAAATGTATCATGGAATTCGATGATAGCCTAGCTTACATCCACTCATTTGATATCGAGAACATTATTCGCTCTCAATATTGTGATTACTACTGCACTTTATTCTAAATGAATATTAACACTTTGCGTCGCTAAAAGATGCACAAAAAGTAGAAATTATCAAACTTATTGTGGGATAAAATTAGTAAAAAGGAAGATGTAAAATAAATGGTGTATGTGTGTAAAACAACAATCTAAAACATTATTAGACTCGAAATGAACTGTGAACTCGACTTGGACTTGATATCTTCCCCCACCCGGCTCACCCAGCCCTTTATTCAATATAGGTAAGACTTGAAGCTATGTTTTCATAAGCAAAAACGAATTTGGAAAAAATCTCAAAGACTAGTTTTCCAGGAGATCTGTGGAAAACCAGTACAGTTCTCTGAAAACTGACATAGAAATCTGTGCATGTTTTTTCATAGATATATAGTCTGAAGTGTCCTCTACAAAACTGGATGTAAGCGACATCTTGGAATCCATGGTGCGGGAGCTATAGACGTTTTCCCTGAAGCCTGAGCACTCCTCTGTCGTTAGGTTTGGGACTGTCAGAAATGAATGAAAACATGTGTTATCGGCTATGCTGAATCTCGTCGCAATGTTAGTTTTTAGAACAAAATGCAAGAATCGGGTGGGAAACTATACTAGGTGAAATAACTCATTTTTGATTATTTTCATCAAAAATTAAAAAATTAATAATCCAGTCAAAATCCATCCAACCTACTTCACTGCAAAGTCTAACGATCGGTGTCTCGCTTCGCACCGCATTCGCAGATCTCGCATAGCATCTAGTTTCTTTACTCAGCATTCACTTTAAAAGTAATTCAGTACCGTAAATCGACTTTTTTCAAAAGTAATTTAATGAAAAGTTTTATGACAGCATACAAATGTCTAGTTTTATCGATTTAATAACTTATCATTTTTGTACCGATCACAGGTGGATGGAACGGAGTTCTCGAACGTCTTTCTTCATCTATTTATCATAGATAAATGAAGATGGACTGATGACAATTTTCTCTGAAATAGTATTTCACCGTTATGGCATCAAAAATACAACAACTAAATGTAAAAAGATATAAAAGTTTCTTCACAATTCTTTAATCAGTTTTTAAGATGTTATTAGTTTCAAATGGTGAGAAAAAACGAATTTTGTCTTGTTGCGCCTCATCTCATCTTACAAGATTGCGCAGGACGGGACATCATTTTTTCTTTGGGTGCTACGTATGTGAATAATCTCTTCTTCGTATACATAGCACCAAAGAAAAAATGATCAAAGCAAATTCGGAGACACGGCACTACAAATGAAGAACCGATCTTGTCTTGTGCAATTTTGTAAGATGAGATGAGCCGCAACAAGACAAAAATCGTTTTTTCTCATCAGACCATTTGAAACTAATGACATCTCAAAAACTGATTAAAGAATTGTAGAGAAACTTTATAACCTAGAGGTTTTCAATCATTTTCAGGATTGACACACCTAAAGGAATATCGATCCCGGGCCAATATCAGACCTAAATGATCGAAGATAAGAACCTCGCTTGACTCCCGTTTTAAAGAGGATACTTTGGGCTATCTATCCATGAAAAAAATCAAAAT